>CALNHX010009837.1:0-45846 GCA_940337035.1 Agriotes lineatus
ACGGGAAAATAACCTATCTCACATTCTCACATCAATACACATTAAAATGTAATAAAAATGTAAAGTTTGAAAACATCGTTAGAGCACACAAAACTTATATATGAAGTTTCAACGTTTCATCATCGGCCATCGCCGAACACCAACGCGATACTGGTCATAAGATCCTTTTTGATGAAACTTCCATCATCTGCAAATCCCCATTCTTCTTTAGCAGAAAGATTCGCGAAGCCATTGAGATTTGCAAACACCCTAATAATTTCAATCGGGACGAAGGCTTTCCCCTTCCTTCTATGTGGAAAGTGCTAATTTCTAAGCCCCGCCCTCCGTCACTGAACCGCGACGGCATTTGCTGAATCGCTACGGCGCTTGCCTATAAATTCTCGCTTTTCTTCTTCCGATAGTCAGTCGAGTTTCGCCTCTGACGTGGTTAACACGTTGAGTTACCGTGCTCTTCTGTCCCTTCCCTTTGCAAAGAGTTTCGCCTCTGGCGTGGTTAACACGTTGAGTTACCGTGCTCTTTTGCTTTTTTCCTCCTGATGAAGCCCCTTACGAAAGTGGGCGAAACGTTGAGTTCTTCGGTCTCAATCATGACACGGTCCAATCCCGGAAGTCGTTTGTTACTTAATGACAATGGCCGTGAAAGCCTCAAAAATCATACTATATACGTTGTTCTCTGAATGTCATTTTTTGGCAGTGGTCTATTATGATATGTTTTTCGGACTTTTTCCACTGTCTAGGCCCTAGGGTGTAAATCACACAACGTTTCGGTAGTTTCGATCTACTCCCGTCTTCATGTGTTCCTGGTTAGTCCCGAGAAGGACTGATATTGTACGTTTTTCTACGTAAATTTGTGCCTCCCTCGGGGTTTGAACCCGGGACCGCTGATCGCTAGTCTGCCACTCTAACCAGTAGGCCTAGTGGGGAAAAATACTGCATCCATTTATATTAATATTAACAATTTTCCATTTTCCGGAATAGTATAAATCAATGAAAACGAAATTTAATTTTCAAAAACTCCGTGGTGCCTTGGAATTACCTAAACAAACAATATGTGTTTTTTATACGTTTGTCATTGATGTTTGACGTTTATAATAATTCATTATGTTCTGCTTGACGTGTTTAAGGTACCCGGTACTTCACAGGTACTTCGCATACCTGGACCTTGTCCATAAAAAAAGGGTTTTATGATCAAAACAGCGCTCGTCAAGCGCTTTGTTTATTGTAAAATATCCGTATCGGCAAATCCCAATCATTACAACCATTAATAGACTGATGTATTAAGTTTAAAAACTACTGGCACGTACTGGCAATTGTGGGTATAACAATGAGGTTAAGAACCTATACCAAAACGAGGAAAACGACAATACGTTCTATCTTTTGCCGGAAGTTACTGAAAATCCTAGTACACAAATATCACAAATACCACTTTTTGCAATTGTTGGAAGAGGAAGTAGCACTGGCGGTGGTCAAAATTGCTAGAGACCAAAAGATTTGGTTTCAGATGGACAATCGCCCCGCACATATTCGCGTTGTGCACGACTTTTTAACTAACAATTTCATCAATAAGGTGATTCGTCTAAATTATGCAAGTCATAGTAAAAATTCTTAAGAACCGGAATTTTAATCTCTTTTGTGGGATGTTGGAGGTCCAGGAAATTTAAATTTCAAGTTGTCCGCTAATATTTCCTATGAAATATAGTGATTCTAATAAGGTAATGAAGTTTATTATGTCATTTATGTAATAGTACGATACATGAAATCAAAACTACCTACGCGCCGACTTGACGACTTTGGTGCGCTCTACAAGTCGTAATTTTATTCACATATTAATTTATAATAGGTCAAATTGCAGGTATTTTCAAGCTCTACAAGTTTTATAATACCTACTTTTTCGATAAATGCACCGAGAAACGAAATACAAGGGAAGCGCGACAAAAAAAATCTCGACTTTTCACGTACTGCTAACGGGAAACGAGTTATCGCAAAAAAATCAAACGCACTTTTTTTAAGATGGCGAAAATAGCACATAGGAAATTTTGGTCGACAACTTCTAGTTAAGCTTTGCTGGACCGCCCTGCCCCCAAACACCCCAAAAGAGGAATTTCAAATTTCGGTTCACTTTCAAGCAAATGCTTTCTTTTTGTACTGTGACTGGACTAGTAAGCATATTTATTAATTAGATCGCCAAGACAACAAATATAATCAGAAGTAATACTATAAGTACTTCGATATTATCGGGTTATATGTCGATAACTTGTTGCACAATAATAGAAGAGTGTCAGTTTGACAGGTTAAATAGTCCGACCGCGTCAGCGGGATTATTCTAATAAAAATAGCATTTGTTAAAAATAGTGGCTTGAATACCTTCTGGAAGATATATCCACTGATATTTTTTTGATTGGTCAAGAAACGTCAGAATTCTGGATTTTCATTGGTTACTTTTTGACAGTGACAGGTGAATTGAATAGTCGGAAGAATTTGACAAAAGTGTAAAAGAGACTGCTCCAATTCGTCACAAAAACATTTATAATTGACAATTGGTGATTCATAAATGCATCCCAGCAAAATCGAGTCTTTTTTTCATGTTTGGTGAGATCCAGATTTGTTCTATTGAATCACCAGTCGCTACTATGGTGCATTTATAAGAACTTTTAGCGAACATACAAACACCGCCAGCTCTGCTTGCCCGGTCACGGCGAAATAAATCATAACCATCTATAATTCTATATACAAGGTTATCATAAACTAAGGGATATATTTTAACTTATTATAACTTTTTAACAAATTAAGTTAATAACAAAAACTAAACGATATTTAATTGTTTAAATAATGGGATTTTGTATGCCCAAACCCAGCAACCGTTCCTCTAAATTGTACACAGCATTTCGTAACATTTCTGGCTGAATTGCACCAATTTGTTCCGTAATATTGTCTTTTAATTCATGTAGCGTTGTTGGTCTTCTTCTAAACACTAAATTTTAAAATAACTCCACAGCCAGTAGTCCGCTGGGTTAAGATCAGGTGATCTTGGTGGCCATGAATTTGCAAAATGTCTGCTTAAAACTCGATCTTGAAAAACGTTAGTTAACAATTCTTTAACTGGTCGGGGTGCGGGGGTACTCCATCCTGCATAAAAATCATGTTTTCAATTCTGTGGTGCTCGTTTTGCAGCTGTGGAATAACATAATCTCTTAACATTTGCAAGTATCGTTCACCGTTAATAGTTTCAGATACGGCTTCTCCATTCTGCATTTCCTCGAAAACGGTGACTTTCTTGTCATGAAGACCTTCTTGAACGATTACTTGTGGATTTTCTGCAAACCAGATTCTACAGTTTTGAGTATTGACTCCATCCTTCAATGAAACATGTGCCTCATCTGTCCATAAAATACGGGATAACCATTCGAGTTCAATTTCCATCTGATAGTCCAGAGAAATTAGACATTGCTCTTCGGAAAAATTCCCGGAAAGCTGGATTTTGGTATGAGCTTTGATATTGTGGTTCTAAACAAAATGTCAAAAGTCCTCATCGATCCGAGTGCCGCTAAGAATTTTAAGGGGGGGCAAAGGTCACCAAAAACGAGATTTTGTGAATATCTCGTTAACGGTCACTTTTACAGAAAAAATATGGATTATGAAATTTGTAGCTTATGAAATTTCTAACAATAAAGGTATGATAACTTTTATTCGTAAAAGTAACCGTTTTGGAGATAATTCGATTTACAGAGTTGTAACGAATAGCTGTACTCCTCAATGGCATGTATATCTCATTGGAGTTGCGACTTGAAATATTCCAGAATTTCCTTGTTTCAGAGCCCATAAAAATAGAAAGAAACACATATATAGTACACTGTAGTCTAGATAGAGAAGGAATGTGCTCCGAAGAGTTCCCCTCCGTTGTCATAAAACCTCAAGGGACATCTGCTTGCGATTATGTTATTAGGAGCAAAAATGATACTTTATTTGGCGTGGCTGGACTATTTATCTGCCGAGCTTGTGAGGTAGATAATTACAGCCGAGCCACATAAAGATACTTTTGTTCCGAATAACATATAGTATTTTTTCTTCAAACGTTTATAACAAATTATTTAAGAAATTTTAAGAAACCTGGAATTATTTTAAGGTAGAGGATTGGGTAGACTGATAAATGTAGGGTGCTTTGGAGAGCGTCACTATGACTGCACTATAAACAACGTTGTGAACAAAATCCGAAAAAAAAATACTTTATCTCGTCAGTCTTGCTTAAATGTAACACCCGATATTAATGACGTCGATATTTGCGACTCCACTGAAGATGTAGATCCATCACGTTTCCTGACTGAATCTATGGAAATAGAGAAGACAGCAGAAGAACAAGAAGAAGAAGAAGATGATGATGAAGAGGAAAGCATACCGATTGAAATAGAGTCTAAAGATGAATATTAGTAACTCCTGTTTTGAATCCAAAATTTATTAATGAACAAGTTCATAATATATTTTTTTAAATAAACATTTTTTAAACAAAAATAAACGTGGAATATGCCTACTGGGGACACCACATGAAAAAAAAACGCACCTTGTACTCTACCTCGAAGGTGGTGTGGAAAAGAGTGCACGCTTCAACTCTGTAAATCGAATTATCTCCAAAATGGTTACTTTTACAAATAAAAGTCATCATATCTTTATTGTTAGAAATTTTATAAGCTACAAATTTGATAATCAATATTTTTTCTGTAAAAGTGACCGTTAACGAGATATTCACGAAATACCGTTTTTGGTGACCTTTGCCCCCCCTTAAAATTTTTAGCGGCACTCGAATCGATGAGGACTTTTGACATTTTGTTGAGAACCACAATATCAAGGCTCATACCAAAATCCAGTTTTCCGGGAATTTTTCCGAAGTTTTGCTTTAATTTTGTCTAATTTCTCTGGACTATGAGCCAATAATCGCAAAGAAAAATCGTACCTAGTAGACAAATCTGCCTCCTTTAATTCAAACAGCATTTTCAGTTTATATGGATACATTTTTAGAATTTTGCGTAAAATTTTCCAAACCGTGGTGTACGGCATTTGCAATCGCTTGGATATCGCATTTGCACTGCTGATTGCTAGTGGATTACCTCTGGCTATGTCCTGATTTTCATGAAGAACCTCTGCAACTTGGACATCACTAATCCTTGGTCTTCCTGATCTCGGAAGGTCAATTACCAAACCTGTTCTTTCAAATTTTTGTATCAAACTGCGGTACGCTTTCATTTGACAGGGCCCCGCTCTCAAACCCATTCTCGTGCGAAATCTTCGTAATCCAGCGGTGTAATTTCTGCCGCATTCATAATAACACTGAACTAAACCAATTCTTGTTTGTAGATCCATGCTATTACAGTTTGAGTCGTTAGAACTTTACGTTTACTTGAGTTTTAATTTGAAAATAAACTCCAAATTGAATGATTTTGTTTTGACACTCGCGTCAACAATTGTCATGACAACGCGTTTGTTTTCCATAGATACAATAAAATACCATTCCTTAAGCAATTAGATTTCGTTTACTTTTTGTTGTTAGCTTAATTTGTTAAAAAGTTATAATAAGTTAAAGTATATCCCTTACTTTATGATAATCCCATAGATAAGATTGTCGGCTATGTCGCTTGAGAGCCATGTTTCACTAATAGCTAAAACATCGTCTTTATAATTATATTAACAAGTAATCTCAAGTCATGAAGATTTGGAACTAAGATCTTATACTGATATGTGCTATCAGAATTTCATGTACTCCCATATATTTAGCAAAGTAGCCTAAAATTAAAGGTTAAATTTAAAATTTATCAAATTTACAGTATTAAAACAATAGTTATTTACTATACAAGTGGGATAAGAGCATCATTAATATACGTGTGTGTTTGATTCACACAGATGCGTGCATCAAAACCTTTTCGATTATAATTAATCATGTAATTCAAGTCATAACTGTTCTATCTCATTCAAAGGTCGTGGTAAAGTCAAATTTGCATCTTGCCGTATTTGTTTGCCTCTGTTAATATTGGAAAGGAATTTGTAAGCTTCCCTTAATGGCTTTTAAGCGGATGGATACATTTTCTAATAGAACTTAAGCCGACTTAGCATATTTGGGAATCTTGGGTTTATGGATTTCGTTCAATTGCCTCATTGAGAGAGCTTAGCATTAAGATTCTTAGAATAAGTATTTATTCCTACGTGCGACGCTCCGATTGGCTACGCAGGATCGCCTCAGCCAATAGTGTTTGAGCTTGCCCCTTCTTGATGAATTTGCGAGTTCGGCTCGTTGTAAATTCAGCGTCAGTTAGATTCAGAATTTCGAGTAAGCAAGTTCAGCTAGGCTTTGTGCTGGGTTGCGGTCGTTCTAACTCCCTGGTAAAGACGTTTCCAGGTTGTTTTGTGTTACGGTTACGCGCAATTCGCTATTTTCGCGTGGCCAATCCAAGCGTGTCACAACAGTTGAAGCTTTTGTAAAAAACCATCGGTCCATCAGTGACGTTTGTAATCGTTGTTACTCAATATACTCGTGTTTGTTAAGTCTTGTTTTACTCCAACAAATAACTGAACCCAAGTCAAGGGTTATTAAGTGGCAGTTCCCGGCAATCCCATTGAACCGGAATTCGCAGCGGATTAACTGGGGGCCCCATTCGTGGAAGCATCTTTTTAAGTTAATCATACAAAAAACATTGGTCCTTCGAGCCGGATTTGGAAGAAGCTAAAAAACGCGAGTGTACAAGTTTCCAGTAGCTGGTGGATGCAATTGCTCCAACATCATTTCGTCGGAGAGCGTCAAGAAGCTTCGCCAACACCAGGAAATTCAACCATCGAGAGCTTACACCGAGTCCAGGTCCCACGTCAAGCGGCAGCGATCGGCAGCGGGTTGGTTTTCTGTTCGTCAAGAAGTTACTACGTTCTCAAATCAAAAGTAAGTCCTTTTCCATTACGCCTTCGTTTAGTGTTGTTTTTTGCTTGTGTCAGTCATGGTGGAAACTCGTTCGACATCAGCGGTCATGTCGGAAACTCGCGCTTTAACCACTCGTTGCAAATTCATAAAAGCCCAAGTAGATCGTTTCAAAACTCTATTTCATAGAATTTCTTCGTCCAGCCCCGTGAAGGCTCACGAGGTCGGCAACTTGTCAGAAGAGTTTAGTTGTTTCCAAAATTTGTTGGATGAGTATAAGAAGTCAATGGAGGGCCTAATGGAGGCCGACGCTGAACACTTTGATGAACTTTTCAATGAATTCGACTCTTTTATGACTCATTTTAGCGAGATTAGTAGCGCAGTAAAGGAATTCTTATCAAAAAATAAGATCAGTCCGGGTATAAAACCGAATCTAGGTCAAAATTCTTCGCAAAGTGGCCCTTCAGGAGAGCTCGCTGGATTAAGATTACCACCCTTAGATTTGCCTTCCTTTTCGGGGAAATTCGAGAATTGGGTTCAATTTCATGACTCCTTTACGTCGCTTATTCATAACAACGTTAATTTGACCAACGTTCAGAAATTTTACTATTTGATTTCTTCCCTCAAGGGAGAAGCTGCTAGTTCAATCTCGTCGTTAAAAGTTACCAACGATAACTATACCATTGCTTGGGACATCCTAGTCAAGCGATTTGAAAATAAGAAGCTGATAGTAAAATCAAACATAAATGCGTTATTCAGTTTAGAGAGCGTAAAAAAGGATTCACATTCGTCTGTTCAAAGGCTGCTCGATAGTGTAGTTAGAATTTTGGAAATTTTAAAGGCGTACGGGGAACCCACAGTCGACACCATACTAATACATATCATAGTTTCGAAGCTCAGCTCAGCAATGCAGACTGACTGGGAATTATGCAAACATGCCAGACAATTTCCTACTTTGCGAGAGTTGTTAGATTTTTTAGAGAGCAAAAGTCACTTATTAGGTTCGCTGGAAGCTGCGAAAATAGGTTCGAGTTTGGGAAATCAGGGATCCGAGCAAAAAAGTCATGCACGCGCTCATGTAGCCAGAGAGCAAGGTAATCACTCTTGTGATTTTTTCAAAAATAGTAATCATTCGATTAGCGCTTGCGAATCATTTTCAAAATTGTCGGTAAACGCTCGTATCAAAGAGGCGCGTCGTTTGAAATTATGCAACAATTGTCTCAAGCCCGGACATTTCGTGGTAAAATGCACATCGTCGAGATGCCGCGTATGCAGAAAAAAGCACCATACTTTACTGTGTTTGCGTCCAAAGCGCGACGCGCACGAAAATACTCCGTCGCCGCGTCCTGGACCGCCAGAAACCAGCTGCGACACACGGGAGGTCGGGGCCGTCGCCCCGAGCGAGGCACCCGTCGCATCCGTTTCAGCAGCTTGTAGCCGTCCTGCAATCGCGGCGCTAGCGCAAGTTTTATTGTCCACGGTTCGCGTATTCGTAGAAGGATCCTCCGGGTCATTTTCCCGGGCAAAAGCTCTTTTGGACCCCGGATCCCAACTTAACTTAGTTAGCGCCGACTTGTGTCAAAATTTGAAGATTGCGAAACGAGGTAATATCACCTCACTGTCGGGTGTTGGTGCCAGGGCTCTGAACGCTGAATTCAGAGCAAACGTTCGAATCCGCTCCCGCAACGGGAAATACGAGGACATTTTGAGCTGTGTTGTGCTAGACAAAATTACGGACCCTCTGCCGGCCCTTGCTTTCTCGTTGAGGGATTTGAAGATCCCACCAAACATTGTGCTAGCCGATTCAGATTGTTATACACCGGGAAAGATTGATCTTTTATTAGGCGCGAATGTCTTTTGGCAAGTGCTCTGTCAGGGACAGGTGAAATTGGGCCCAGAGAAGCCATTCTTAACAAAAACTCTTTTTGGTTGGGTTTTAGGCGGAAACATGAATGTCGAAAATCGAGCGCTCATGCTTTCAAATGGAGGTCATTTAAGTGTAGCCGGCATCGAGCACGGCATTCAGAGATTTTGGGAAATCGAGGGGGCTTACGGTTCATCAGGCCGACTCTCTGCTGATGACAAATTTTGCGAAGACCATTTTCAATCGACTACGAAACGGGCGTCGTCGGAGCCGCGTAGGTTCATCGTGAGCATACCTTTCAGGAAAGATGCTCCATCGCTGGGAGACTCGCGCGGTATAGCATTAAAGCTTTTCTATTCATTAGAAAACAAATTGTCAAAAAATCCCGAGTTGAAAACCGCGTATTCCGCATTTCTCAAAGAATACGAGTCGCTTGGTCACTTGAGCAAGGTGGACGACGAAGCGAGCCTTCCTCATCCTCGGTTTTATTTGCCACATTTGCCAGTCATAAAGGAGGACAGTTCAACGACCAAACATCGCGTTGTTTTTGACGGCAGTTGTGCGTCCTCCTCCGGAGTATCGCTTAACGACCTTCAACATAAGGGCCCAGTGGTCCAGCAGTCGTTGTTTGCAATTCTTTGTCGCTTTAGGCAATTCAAGTACGTGCTGAAAGCAGATTGCGCCAAAATGTATAGGCAAATCCTCGTGGACCCCTCGCAGACGCAATACCAATTAATTTTATGGCGTGACGACAAAACCTCAGCGGTAAAATGCTTCAAATTATTAACGGTCACCTACGGTACTAAATCAGCCTCGTACCTAGCAACTAGGTGCTTGATACAAATCGCCCAGGAAATCGAAGCATCGCTTCCAGAGGCCTCATTAAGAATTAGCCGGGATTTTTATGTAGATGACCTACTGACTGGTTTTGAAAATAGGGCGGAAGCCATAAAAACGCAATTCGAAATTAGTAGCGCTTTGTCGGGGTACGGGTTTGAATTGCGAAAGTGGGCATCCAACGACAGTGAAGTAGCTAGCGCCATTGGTGTAGATCGCGGCAGCGTAGAGCCCATTTCTTTGACGGAAGACGCCACGGAGAAAACTCTCGGCATTTTTTGGGATACTCGGCGGGACGTGCTAAGTTACAGAGTGAACCCTAGCTGTTGCAAATCAGTTACCAAGCGGGCTATACTCTCTAGTATGGCTCAAATATTCGATCCCTTGGGACTACTTGGTCCAAGCGTTCTAACTTTGAAACTTCTCGTGCAACGGCTTTGGCAGTTGAAGTTGTCATGGGACGAAACGGTGCCCATGGAGATGCGCTCCAGATACGACGAACTCCATTCTTCATTACGCTCTTTGGGCTCGTTGGCAATTCCGAGACGGGTAATTTGCGATGACATAAATTCGATAGATCTCCACGGATTTGCGGACGCGAGTTCTGTAGCCTACGGGTGCGCCGTGTATATACGTTGCGTTGACGCGCGCGGTAATGTCACCACCAATTTGCTTTGTGCTAAGTCAAGGGTCGCTCCATTAAAAACAATATCCTTGCCTCGTTTGGAGCTTTGCGCAGCCTTACTGTTGGCTCGTTTGATTAAAACTATACTCGATTCCTCCGCATTTAAATTTGACCGCGTGTACTATTGGTCGGACTCCACCATAACTCTGCACTGGATAAATAAGGATGCGAGTAATTGGAAGACGTTCGTCGCGAACCGGGTGTCCGAGATTCACGAACTAAGCAATAGGGAAGAATGGTTTCACGTGCGTACAAATTGCAACCCGTCCGATATAATTAGCAGGGGAATGTTACCCCAGGAGTTACTCAACTCACGCTTGTGGTGGCACGGGCCAGAATTTTTGTCACAGGCGGACTTAAAACCCCAGCCCGTTAAAATTGATTCGGGTGAGCTAGCAGCCCAAGAGTCGCGCCCAGTAGTGGCCACTCTTCACCATCGCGTCCCAGAATTTGAACTTTTCAGGCGCTATTCCAGTTTTACAAAATTACAGCGCTAGTCGCGTACTGCCTGCGTCTCGCGAGAAACAGAAACACCGAAACGCGCTGGTCGGGACCTCCAGCCATTGACGAATTGGAGGACGCGACTCGCCGCCTGATCAAAATTGCCCAGGCGGAAGTCTTTTCCGGAGAAATAGCAGTTTTGTCTAAAAAAGCGCCATTGCCGAAAAATAGTGCGCTGCTTTCTCTAAACCCATTTCTGGACGATCAGGGCCTACTGCGCGTGGGCGGCCGTCTAGAAAACTCCAATCTAAGCTTTGATCAGAAACATCCCCTTTTGTTACCAGCTAGTCACCCTTTGTCGTTGCTAATCGTGAAGCAAGAGCATTTGCGGCTCTTGCATTGTGGACACTCGGTGTTACTGGCCTCATTGCGGGATAAGTTTTGGATCGTGAGAGCCAAAGACCTAATACGTAAAGTAATACACAATTGCGTGATATGCTTCCGGGCCAAGCCTAAGATGAATGAACACTTGATGGGATCACTACCCGAAGCTCGTGTCACACCCTCTCCCCCTTTCAGTAATTGCGGGATAGATTACGCGGGTCCCGTGTTTATAAAAAACAAATCCGGGCGAGGCGCGAAAGAAGTAAAGGCTTACGTAGCCCTATTTGTGTGTTTAGCCACGAAGGCTATTCATCTTGAACTCGTGGAAGACCTCACGACGGAGGCTTTGATCGCATCATTGAGGAGATTCATCTCCAGACGCGGTTTACCCTCCAACATATTTTCTGACAATGCTACCTGTTTCACCGGTGCCAGAAATCAGCTATCGGAATTAAAAAATATCCTGTCAGGCTCTAGTGAGCAATGCATAAGGGAAGAATTGTCGAAACATAACATTAAGTGGAATTTTATTCCGGCACGCTCTCCGCACTTTGGCGGCATTTGGGAAGCGGGGGTAAAGTCATTGAAATATTATTTAAGGCGAATATCTTGCAATGCAAAGTTAACTTTCGTTGAGTATTACACCATGCTGACTCAAGTGGAGGCGATACTAAATTCCCGTCCACTCTGTGTTCTCCCTACCGACGCCTCATTCCCCGAAGTCCTTACTCCTGCCCACTTCTTGATCGGTCGGAAGCTGACTTCGTTTCCGGAAGCCCAACTCCAGGGCATACCGGAAAATCGTCTCAGCCGCTATGGGCTGGTCCAGCGGCTGTCCCAGCAGTTTTGGGATCGCTGGTCCCGGGACTACCTCCACCTCCTGCAGCGCCGGCCTAAGTGGAAGTCCTCCAGCACGTCTCTAGCCCCCCAGGTGGGCGACGTGGTACTCGTCCACGACGAGGCATCTCCAAGCTACCGTTGGCCACTGGCAATCATTTCGGCCACATATCCAGGAGCGGATGGTGTTGTGCGTGTGGTGCAAGTGCGCGATTCCCGAGGGAATCTCCTGAAACGCTCGGTGCGTAAAGTGTACATCCTACCCAAAGACGATCATTGCGATCAAGGGCAATAAACATTGACTTTGCTCTTAGTTGGTAGTTTTCGCTAATTGAACATTTTGCTAGGTTTAGTTGTTTCTTTGCTTGTATTCATGCTAGTTGTAAGTTATCTGTAAGACTCTTGGATTATCATCTGTCATTAGTTCTTGTTATGCATTTGATTATTTTGTAGTGTTAGATTTCAGTTTAATTTTGGGATTTAATCACGTCGTGCCATAGTCGGCACTTCGGGGGCGGCATGTTTGATTCACACAGATGCGTGCATCAAAACCTTTTTGATTATAATTAATCACGTAATTCAAGTCATAACTGTTTTATCTCATTCAAAGGTCGTGGTAAAGCCAAATTTGCATCTTGCCGTATTTGTTTGCCTCTGTTAATGTTGGAAAGGAATTTGTAAGCTTCCCTTAATGGCTTTAAAGCGGATGGATACATTTTCTACTAGAACTTAAGCCGACTTAGCATATTTGGGAATCATGGGTTTATGGATTTCGTTCAATTGCCTCATTGAGAGAGCTTAGCATTAAGGTTTCTTAGAATAAGCATTTTTCCTAAATAACGTGCGATGCTCCGATTGGCTACGCAGGATCGCCTCAGCCAATAGTGTTTGAGCTTGCCCCTCCTTGAATTGGCGAGTTCGTCTCGCTGTAAATTCAGAGTCAGTTAGATTCAGAGCCTCGAGGAAGCAAGTTCAGCTATGCTTTGTGCTAGTTTGCGTTTCGGTCTAACTCCCTGGTAAAGTCGTTTCCAGGTTGTTTTGTGTTACGGTTACGCGCAATTCGCTATTTTTGCGTGGCCAATCCAAGCGTGTCACAACAGTTGAAGCTTTTGTAAAAAACCATCGGTCCATCAGTGACGTTTGTAATCGCTGTTACTCAATATACTCGTGTTTGTTAAGTCTTGCTTCACTCTAACAACTAACTGAACCCAAGTTAGGGTTATTAAGTGGCAGTTCCCGGCAATCCCATTGAACCGGAACTCGCAGTGGATTAATTGGGGGCCCCATTCGTGGAAGCCTCTTATCAAGTTAATCGTACAAAAAACAAAGATATTACAGGATTTAGCAATGTTCGCACTATTTAAAATTGTTGCATTTTGGTTGATAAAACAGTTGATATAATAGAGAGACGTACACTGAAATTTGTTGTTGGTCTTTCTTCCATATATTTGTATGATGTATATCCACCTTCCACCTATTTCGTGTAGTTGAAACTACAAACATTTAATAAACAATCAATATGTTTGATTCCTGAGTATTGTCACATTTTTTAACCAGTTTGAATAATGCACATTTGTGTTTTCGTGAATATATTGGAGTTTACAACAGTAGGTTACTAAATATTTTGTGCACATAATGTACTATCTTTACAGCATATGTTTTGTTGCGAAGAACATCATGTGATTTTGTGGTGACGCCGCCTATTCACAGGTCGTAAACCGACTATGTGTAGTCCTCAGCAGGTGTCAGATGGCTTATGGATGGCTTTAAAGCGCGGTCTGCATTTTGATTTCGCACCAGAAACGCGGCAAAAGCGACTGCTGGTAAAAAGTGTTTTAATGCTGGAAATTCATACCAGGTTGATCCTTTTGGGATCCGCTGGATTTAACCAGGATCCTCTTAAACCGGCTATTTTAAGCGATTAACGCGGAAGGAAAAGAGCGTGGTGGCCACAGTATTTAGATAGTCTCCCACCCTTTGGTGTTTCGATAGCGCGATTGTTGTAATTGTGACATAAATCTCCCCGACTTTTTCTGCTTCAGTGAAAAATTTGTGTTTGTCCTGGGCGCAGTGTTTACTCAAGGGCACACGTGACGAATAACAGGGGCTGGAATAGCTTTTAGTTGATGAAAACAAGTATAGGTATCCAATAGAATTATTTTCCACAAAAATCTATCAAAAACGCTATTGAAACCTGATATATATAAACTCATCATTTGAAGTGGTTGCCTTTTGTTCGTACATCAATTAACTAATTAGTAACACTCAAAACAATTTATAAACAAAATCTCTCTAGATCTCTTACGGTTCAGGATTCGTTTGCGTTCAAATCCAAAGGTATTTACCAGAGTCCCTCTATAACGGTGCTATTTATTCATAACATTGAAGCATTTAATACATTTGTAGTGGTTTGATATCTAAATTAGAATTTTGGTTGCCGCAGTAGCTCTAAAATAAACCGATAACCATCTTTTAACACTTCAATGTAAGCTTAGCAGCGAGCTGTGGATAACTAAAACAGCTTCGTAACTAACATCGTTCAACGAGTAGGCTAAGCTAGTCCGGAGGATGAAGTGAATTAACACTGTAAAGATTAAAAAAAAATCAGGCGTCTCCAACTGACTTGTTTGACTGCTCGCGAAAGTAAGTTGGAGGATTTCCTGGTGATATGGTAGTCGCAACTGACAATGAAGGGATTATATCAAATATATTATTAGACACAGCTAGAATAACTAGAAAAAGCCCTCTAAGCAAAAAGACGCAATTGGCCTTTGAGAAAAAAACATTTATTTCAGGTGTTCAACAGCTCAGTGCTCCAATGTCCTAAGGAGGTGCAGATGTATCGAAAACCATCTAGAATGAATTAAAATGTGTAAATCCAAATTACCAACATAGGCGTTCGGACGATTTACCAAAAATTACTGTTTGTCTCCATGTAAATTCATCTACATGGTGTCTATCCCAAATTACATTACCCAATCCGATAGTAAGAATTGGAAAGTAATAACGAAGACACAACGATCGTTTGGACACCAAGTCTTTTATGAAATTGGTAAATTGTTTTTAGATAGTTCTCGGTTCACTTAACACTTAACAGCAAATACAACCGCTGTTTCCACCACAGTGAGACAAAAATTGACTAGAAAATTTGACGGCAAAATGAAGTTTCTAAACAAGCGCGACCGCATTACTAAAAATGAACTGTCAAATAAATTTACTCAAGGAGTACAACAGACATTATCAACTGCAGTCAAATCCCAGCTATCAACCTTCAACATGTCCAGGTAAATATCAAGCTCCCCGAGCTAATTAACCTACGTAATTCTTTCAGAAGGAGCCCAACAAAACGAGAAGGCATTACATTACTCGAGGAGAAATGCTGGGAGAATCTAGGCCAATCGCCTGACCTGTAGCTAACTTCAACGTTAACCTGTGGTAGTTAAATTCGCGTATATCCCTTTAAATTCGCATAACAATTAAGTAGTTGAAACTACGATGAATTATAGCATTAGAGCTAGGGCCGCTCGAGGATCAAGGTCTGCGACTCTCCTTGATATTCGCATTTTGCGTCGATTGGACTACATTTCAGTTAACTTGAATTTATGGTTTCTCATCTCATATTTAATGAGACCTTCACCGTCAATTTCAAATATGTGATATATAACTAACATAAGATATTCCATATGTAAATTATCGTCAATTTTATTTGTATGTGATCAAGGAAGTTGCGTATTGTGAAATAAGTTTGAGGCATATCTTCCATTCCCTGTTAGCAGTGCAGTAACGCCTTCTGCGCTCTTTATTAGTTTATCGATTTTGCTTTTCTCTGTGCGACCTGTATGGAAGACAAAGATCTGGCCGTTTTGCTTATCCCGAGCTGGTGCCAATGTTTTGAAACCCCTACTGATCCACAAAATGCAAATAGAGTTTTAAATTTACTGAGTAGTTTTATGTCATTTCAACTAATATTTTATAAATCTCGCTGAGTAAGTCATAGCTGGAGCTTGAGCACCGCCGAGGAGGTTTTCCATGGTATAATCTTCAAGTCCATCACTCATATTCAAGTCAACATGGTAGCGCACTAAATTAACACGAATTTAGCCTCGTATCTTCCAAGGTACAATTATTTTTACCAGATCGAGGGAATTCCGTTTTATTTTAGTCTACGTCCCCCACATCTCACTTTGCAACCGGACCCCTTTACAGTAAAGTTGTGTCTTAATATAAAATAGACAATAAATAATAATTTCGGCTGTGATGACGGCCTTTCCCACGTATGTTTGAGGATATAATAAAAAAAATAATAAGAATAGTCTTCCATTAATTGGGGTCTGGCCACTGCACGACCTTATTGCTTGTAAAAATCTTATTTTTAGATTTCTTCAAAAACCACTTCTTACCAAAAACTTCTGGCAAAGGTTATAAATAATTACCTACCTGACCTATTAACAGTTTAAAAACATTTATTCTCATTATTTTTGAACTTTCAGTATATTTTGTAAACATTGAATTTTCCGATTTTCTCAAAAACTGCACTGCTTACAAAAACACTTTTTTAACAAAAATTGTGTACAATTACACAACATATACATATAAGGATTTGGAAAAAATATATTCCCATTATAAATTTTTTGACTTTTGCTAAAAAATACTTTCCGATTGTACGTTATACAAAAAAAAGTGTAAAAGAAAAGTTATAGCTAATTGTATAGTATATGATCGTGTTCTATGAAATTTAGTTTTTTATCAAATAATTATAAAATTTTTCCGAAACGGGAAAAGCGTGAGAGTAGAGTGCCACTTTTGGTTGCCCAATTTAAATAAAAAATCACAGGTATCTCCGAATTCATATTAAAAACATAGATATAAGTTTGCAGGATCATCGAATGAACCGTCTGGGCTGTAGAGAAAACGCAGACGGACTGAATGACACATCACTTCGAAAATAAAATTTTCTGAACAAGGAGACGCGAAAACGGATATTCCCGCAAAAATTCTGCTTTCGAAAACATCATAATTTATACTTTACAAGCAAATGGCGCGCTACGCGCACGTGAAATAGGATACGCGAAAGGTCACGCTCCGAGCCGAGCGCTCAGATAAGAAAAACAAAACCTAAACAAATATAAACATCTGTGAAGCCGGAAAGTGAGATTTTATTTTGTGCCACGGACACACGGACACACATTAAGAAAAATTATATTATAGATTTTACTTCTTAGACTAAAATAACTAGTATTCTATATACTTAGTTACCATTGGTTAAAATGTCTGTTCACTGCGGTCATTCAAAACGCTCTCGCCAAATTACTATACGACATTATTATGTTTTTGTTTACCAACTGAAGTATTAAGATCTGCTAGGATAGGTTGTAACGGTTCCTTCGCAGTATCTATTTATTTCATAAAAAATTCGTAAAAATCTACCTTCGTTCTAATGTTACAAACATCAATTGATGCATACGCTGCTATTATTCTTTCATGTATTTACAGTATTGTTTTGCGATAAGAGTTCATACACCGACATTTCTTCTTCACATTTTTTTAACTCCATACCAGAGGTGTAAATAGATATTCCTCAGCAATAATTGCATTCCTTTGACTTTTTTTTCGTTTCTATCGGAAAAGGTATGTCGATACTTTTCCTTTTAAACTCGGATATTATTTCGGGCTCTTTTTTAAATTACCGGCACATTCCAATTTCCTAATTTCATCATCATTTTTCTTTGTGCATTCCGGATTTTTTTCTAATCCAGTTAGTGAGGCTTCTATTTGGCATTTTAAATACATTTTTTTTTTTCTAAAATTAGTGTTGGCAAATTTTTCAGCATACAATAGATTTGTAGCTGAATTGATAGCGTGTATTAGTACGTTTCCAGTGGGATTTCTATTAAATCTGCGTCTCTATAGTAAATAGTAAAGTTTGGGGCGCTCGAAGTAGGAGCTTGGTCTTAAGACCTTTACAATGCAGCATGCATTTTTACTTCTTTTTACGATAAATGAAGTCTCTGTCTTGTCTGTCTGTGTGTTTCTTTGAGAAAAGAATATCTCAAATCGACAAAAGGTATGGTGTTGAAACTTTATATATAAGTTTTGTGTACTATCTCAATGCGACAGCAAGCTTTTGAAGAAAATCGTATAACCGGAAGTATGGAGTTTACTCTTGTTCCAGTTGAATACCTCTAAAATGGGTTTCTTTTGTTTCTTTCATTTTTTTAAACTCCTATTTTAAATGGAACACCCGGTATATTATAACATTTTTGCATTCAGCTTAAAATTTTAGAGAAAATTTGTTTCTTCAACTAACGCTCTATGTTGTGCCGTTTTTGTGGAATTTGTAATTTTTGACAAATGCTTGAAAATTAAAAATAAAATTTTTGGCTAATTATAAAATCACTGTAAAAGGAAGTTGTGTGCGTGTATCACACCAAAGTTTTTTACATAATTTTTATATGTAATAACAGGCAGCTTTTGGATGATATAATGTGTTGAAAAAGGGTAGTGAGTAGGTACTCTTCACGATCCCGGTGGACAACAGGCCTATTTTAGAGAGTAACCACCCTGACAACACGAGCTCTTGATTTCCCCCCACTTCCTAACACCGTGGAAATCATATCCTTCTTTCCCTACTTCTACCAATACCATTTTTCTTCCCTTTATCTTCAGCTCGCTAATACGCTTGATTAGCTAGACGATTTCAAGTCAAAAGCCTTTCGAGGTAAACCATGAAATATCGAATTGCAACAAATTACCCCTGGCGAGTAGAGCGTTACAGGCTCACAATCTCTCACATTTACGTGAGTCAGCCTCATTTTGAATTCTAGGGGAGGCACAAATTTGATAAGAGTACCGTAAAACGGGGTGAGATTGACCACTTTTAGCATTCTTTATTTAATAACTTTTCTGTTGTTGCACAAATAGAATTACAATGGCCGAATACGTATGAGTCTATAAGCCATATAACTTTTAACACTCTCAGAACACTACTTTTTTTATTTACAATAGAAAAAAAAAAAAATAAAAACACCCCGGTCAATCTCACCCCTACGTTTGGGGTGAGATTGACCGCCTACCTAAAACTCTAGTAATTTTCTATATAATGCTTGTTGAGGTGAAAATGACCACAATTTAGATATAATAAACTGCTTTCTAACTGAAAAAAAAATATATAGAAGCGATAACCATGTCAAAAAATGAAAAAATAATTATTTAGACAGCATAAGAAGTCACAATGGTTTTTATTCATTATAAACTAAGTAAATGCTCAGAAAAAATATAATGGTAACTAAGATACGTTTATTTACTGCATATAAGAGTCTATACTAGCACTGTTTGGAAAAATATGATGCCCAGGTCGTTCGATTCTGGGGGGTGGAAGTATTTTGACAACATAATTATTGTATTCAATGGTGTCTATATCTTCTACTGCAGACCACACAAACCTATCTCTAATAGCTAAATACTTGATAAATATAGAGTTCCTGTATATAGGTTACTAAGAGTTACGAAAGCAACGGGATACATTTTGATTGGTTTGGATCACTTTTGCAAGGCATGTGTGCTAAAAGTGCATTTTCTACATATTTTGTAACATGTTACGACTGATAGTTTCACACATGCAAGTCTAAATCTTAATTAAATTGGTCGTATATTCCTAATAGTCGGTTATAGAGATCCTAAGAATGATCAATACTCTGAAAATTCTCCCATCAAAGGCAAGTTAGCAAGGTTGGTTCCCATAACCTCTTTGTTCGACATATGTCAAATATCTAATTTGGACCAAAAATGTATGTCAAATCATGCTGTTTGCCCAACTCTTAGTAAACTATATACAGGATCTCTAGATAAATACATGGTAAGGTTTCATCTGTGCGTGAGTAGTGCAACTTGACAGCGGTCAATCTCACCCCAAAAATTACAGAAATCTGCATCTTTGTCTAAATATTTATGTAAAAAGTAGTAGGCCATAAATATAAATATTGCGAGTTGACAACAGGCCTTAAAAGACAATGTTCTACTACAAAAAAAATATTAGACATGTCTACTTGATTTTGTTGGGTTTGTGGAGGTAGAAGTTTGTAGGTTATGTAATTTTCTAATAAATTGACATTTGACATTCGTTTTTTTCCTGAAGAATCCAATTTCTTTACTCAACAAGTAGTATTATGTTATTAATATACAGACATTTGACTAAAGATTGATTTTTTTTGTTTTCCTATCATGCATCACTGTTGATCTTGAAATGCAAAATAAACTTTTTGGAACTTTTCGGTCAATCTCACCCCGGCGGTCAATTTCACCCCGTTTTACGGTACCAGAAAACAGATAGAAGCACTTGACAGCGAAAACAGCAAATTATAATATCCACCTACAACATATGAACAGCAAGACTATAAGCATACTGGATCTGCCAATATGAATTATAAAATATCAAGTTGAATATTGAAGGACTATCATAAACAAAAAACAAGTTGGTACCTGCTCTTCGATGAGAATGCAGAAGACACCAGCATAGGAGGTGTAGCAATTCTAGTTCATAGAGGCATTAGTTAATCATCTTGTAAATAAAATGCAATTAATATCACACCACTTTTAAATGCGTCTGCAGTGCTCGGTGCCAGCCAGCGTACAGCCTCGGTAAACTAACCTAATATTTTGGGGTCCCTAAACTCCTTACAAAAGAAAAACACACAGCACATAATACAACTTCGCTTGCAACATTATACATCTGAAATAATAACGCACAACTAATTTAGAATGAAATGTCTTAATTTGAAAAACAAAGACATGTAACACAGTTTCACTAACATTACATTAAATGGAAAGGGTTAGTAGTTTTAAAATTACTTATTTATTATCGAAACAATCTGTCATAAACAAGATCCACTTACGATAATAACATTAGCAATGGTGAACCGGTAACGAAAGCTGAATAATTTGACTCAACAGGGTTTGTTGTTAACAAACCACAACAATCTAAATATACCTACGCTTATACGGAAAGTCGGTCACGCGAACATGTTTTTGACTTAGCCGGCGCAGCGGTTGTTTTATGTTCACTGGGTCCAAAATGACGTAGCACAGAATGATTTAGTATATACTGTAAGCCTAATTACAATACCTTATTTTAGAATCCGGGAGCCGTTACAATGACGTCCAACGAGAGATCGGAAAACGAATGGGATTATCTTGGATGGCATTTGGCAAACTCAACCACATTCTATGCAATCCTCAAATTAAATATTCATCTTAAAAGAAGAGTCTATAATTCATGTGTATTCCCTATATTGACCTATGATATAGAAACAGCTACACTAACAAACATGTCAACAAGCAGTGGAAGAAGCGATGCTAGGCATTAGTCTAAAAGACAGAATATCAAATGAGGTCACGAACAGGGACGTAGGTAATATTGGAAGACGCGAAGAAGAGAGATGGATCAATCGAGTAATGGAATGGAGGTCAAGAACAAAGCGTCGAAGTGTAGAAAGACCGCCTTGAGATGGAAATATGATTGCAATCCAGGTTTGCAGGGAGACTGGTTGAGGCAAACCAGAGGCAGAGGAAAATTGAAAGGTATGGAAGCGGCCTTCATCCAGGAGTGGATGGCAACAGGCTAATGTAGACGTAAGATGGAAATTCTATACCAAAGTTATTTTACTTGTAGGTATCATATCATGTTTTATAATTTGATTCCACTGCGCTGTGTGCTTAACCTTTTTTTAATTTTTCAGGGTTTGATGTTTATTGATAGTACGTTATCTTGTTGTGAAATTCGAATGCAGCGTGTGCTTTCATGTTTTTAAAGTTCTGTTTTTTATTCTGAGACATCTGCAGGCTCATTCCAGTATTACCTAGACCGATTTCTTCTTCACGCCTTTTCATTACATGCCCGAACCATCGCTAAGTCATGGTAGCTACTTTTCGTCCTTTTTGCCAATTCTCTGATATACCCTCTTTTTAACAATAAAAGGTGTTCTACCGTTTATAAAGAGTTGCAGTGTCTTTTTGTACTAACATCTGTTCCTCACGTTTCCTTCTCATTTCTTTTTCACGTTCATTTAAAAACTGCTTCTGCTAACTCGCTTTGAAGCCCTATAATTTTCTACTAGAGATAACTATATTTCTTCTTTCCAGGAGAATTTATTCATATTGCAGCTGGAATCTGGTTTTCTCCTTTCATTCAATAGCTTTAATAGCAAATGGCGTGGAGTACAATTGGGACCTCGATATACAGTGACGCCTTGAATATACAGCATCCACCTTCTGTTTATCAATACACAGTTAGCAATCTGATTTACTTCACCCTTACCAGGACATACTCAAGTTCGGTTATGTATACCTTTATGTACAAACATAATAATGCAAATTACCTAACCTAAAACCATTACTATTGATCTTCTCTTGAATGTTAGGTTTATCAGCTGCACTTTTAATATTTTGCTCTTTTTCTATTCTCGTGTGGCAGCATCGTAATTAGTGTTTGTAGCCCTTCGTAAAAATTTTCTTTGACCTCCCTCTAAACACTGTGTTTTCAATGTTTACGATGTTAAGTAAAAATTATTAATTCATATCTATTATTAGAAGATTGTTTTTTTGGGAGTGATACTAAATTTCAAAAGGTTTATACGAGCGTGTCATTAGTTTTATCATTCTGCATTAGAATTTAATTTCTAGGTCAGTTTTATAATAAATTTTATAAGCTAAAATTGGTGTTCGCACTTATTGTTAAAACAATTTTCTCTTAATGTGATATTTAAGTAGAGATATAGGTATAAATAATTAACTTAAGGGAAGTTCTACCTTGCGTTTTCATTTCATTAATTTTTTATATGTGTTGAACTCTTTTCACGTTGAAGATAATAAGTACACTATTTAAGTTAATAACTAAATGTACTGTTATGAGTAGACAAGTTGAAAATGTAATCATAACTGCAAAATGTGTCGCCGGTATTAATGGATAATTTCATCAAGATTGGCGAAATGTTAGCAAACTAGTGTTAGTTATAACTTTTGACACATGATGAAGGGTTGTTTATATAACTTGCAGGTTAAATTAGGTTAATAACATTTGTTAATAATTACACCAACGACTAAAATTGTAGCCCCAGAAATTCGTCCCTCCAATATCAAAAGGATTGAAGTGCAATTTAATCCTTAGTCTGAAGGATATAATAACGCGTGGGTTGAAATGGCACATCAGTCCGAATGTATGTAAGCTCCCTGTTAGCAGATCCTGAAGTAAATCTGATTTTGTAGTGCACTTGAAAATCTATCTCTTTAAAACGTCAAAATTAAATATGTAGTAGTTTCTGTTGGTCGCAAAACATACTTGGTAACTTAGCTATTTATTAGTTACTACGAAGAAAATTGCTTATTTTTCATTTCATCCCTTGGGAAATTCTAAATATTTAATCCCTCATGGAATAAAAGTAACTTTAAAGGCACCTAAGCTAGACAGCTTATTTCTCCGAGTGTAAAATAGTTAATCGTGTACCAAGGCACTAACGTTCGTCTTTTTATCACGAATGTGGAATCCAGTTGACCAACCACATTTGCGATAAAAAGGTATTTTAGTGCCGAGTGGTACATTTTTAAATCGTAAATGGTGAAATTAAAAACAAGTAACAAACTTATTGTAGATTATGTTGACATTTATCTATCTGTAACACCGCCAACATAAAAAAATCGTCAAACAGGGGGTTACTTCACTGCCTATTTCTCGTATTTTAACCCTATGCCTACCGAAAAAAAAACTTTCTTTGGCGCTTCTTTGTGACTCTTCCAAATTAACTATTTTTAAATGACCTCTGTGATGTTTTACAGTATAAGGTTTAGTCATTTTGTCCATTTTTCCCGCACCACCTCTGCTGCTGCTGTAGTCCAATATTATTTTAGGTTTTTTTGCATACCGTTGTCCAGTTTGTCATTCTAGAAACTAAATAATGTAAACGGTGCGAGATTTTTAGGAATTAAAAATGCACCGACATTCCCCTGTATCTGTTGGGTCTCATTTTCGTCATGTGGAAAGCCTCGCTTATGTGCAAATTACTACTTTTATTTATTTCTTAGTTAATAAAAAAATAAACAGTGCGGTTGGTAGCATCTTGGCTTCCAGAATTATTGTAGAAAATAACCTTAGTAAGACCGATCACGATCTACCATTGCTGCATAGTAAAAACTCAATGTTCTTGGAAGAAATTTCTAAAAAAAGAACTTGACAGATAAAAAAATCACTAAGATTAGAAACAGGTCTGCACAAAGTATTGATATTTCTTTTTACACTAAACGCTATCAAACAGTATATCTTACAACCTCTATGTTTCCTATTCAATCTAGTATTTGAAAAAGGTATTTTTTCTAGTTACTTTAAGCGATCTATAATTACTCCTATTTTTAAATCTGGAGATAGAACATTAGTTAGCAATTACAGACAGATTTCTTTAACAACTCATTTCACATAGGTTGGAAAAATGTATTAAAAAAAGAATGATTGTTTTTCTAGAACGTAATAAAATAGTAAGCAATTGGCAATTTGGTTTTAGAGAGAAGCTAAGCACCAATAAGATTAATTGTAATATAGATGTACGTGCAAAACAGGTCGTCTTTCTGGACTTGTGCAAGGCGTTTGATACGGTGAGCAAGGCACGGTTAGTAGATAAACTTCATCACTGTGGGATTAAAGGCGTACCGTACCACTTGCTTTGGACCTATCTTGTTGATAGATGGCAGTGTGTTAAAATTAAGAATGCCTTTTGCAGCTTCAACCAAATTGACTACGGAGTTTCCAAATGAACTGTTTTGGGGCCTCTCTTATTATTGATCTATATCAGTGATTTAGTAGATGTTCCTGTACAGGGTGAACTTGTTTTGTTCGCTCATGGCACTGGTATTTTGTTTGAAGGCAATGACTGGTACGATATCCAAATGAAAGTTGAAGGATGCTTAGAAAGTATTAACAGACGTCTCAGTCAAAACCTGGCTTCACTATCAGTAACTTTTCGTAATGAGTTTTAATTATAGATGATCGGTGGTCTACATCCTCATAGATCAAGTCATTTTGGCTTGGAAAGCGATCTCCTAGTTAATAGTTGAGGGTTATGCCGGCCTGCATCCTCACATACCAAGTTTATTTAATTGTCACACTTTTGAAGTTTCAATTACTTTCCAGTCGTTATGATTTCTAGCTGACACTATCGGAATTTTTTGTAACAGGCATTTAAAAATATTAATAAAATTCGGTACTAAAAATTAAAAAAAAATTATGTCATATGTTCAAACTGTTGGTTACTCGTTGTTTCGCAATATACAATTCCATAACAAAATCGTTGCATTGCATTGTGAACAACAGCTGGTATTACACGTATTTGTTCACGACCACAAACGAAATGAGGCGCTATTCTAATGAAATCAAATAGTTCGTTCGGCACTTTCGAGTTTCTTGCATTTGGAAACAATGCGGTTCAAGCTTTTTATTTAGACCTCGAGTTTTGATGCTGAATCAAGGCCAATGTAATTAAAACATAGCGCATAGTTTATGCTATTACTAATATGTACGCAAATCTCTAAAATAACCAAATATTCTTAATGGAAGTGTATCGCACCTCATGTAGGTCACTGCTAATGTGTTTACCCACGAGCTTATAAAAAAGGATGTAAACGCTTCTTAAGTTTAAGTTCATAATCAACGCTATAATTGGCGTTAACTGGTGTACTAATAAGTCACGTAATTGTTAATCGATTATAACTTCTGTATTCGAAGGTTTAATAAATGGTTTTAAAAACATCTACAACTATTTCGAGTACATAATTGGCGCAGTCGGAACGCATTTGCGAGTGCTCAGAAGTACCAGCCACAACCAAGGAACTTCAACATACCACGGAACCAGCTGCAAGGGACCAACCCCAAGTATATTGGACAGCGTAAGAGCATCACCAATACACCAGCTATCCGGGTATTTTGAAGCAGAACCGGGGACACACCTAACGAGGAGCTCAAAACTTCAGAGCCAAGGGAAAAGCCTGAGGAAGATCGCTGAGGAGGACCCTTCAACATTATGCAAACCGGAACTACCTTCTCAACGACAGAGTTTGCAATTGTGAGTACTTAATAACACAAGAAAAGATTATAAACCCTACTAATTTAATTTAGTTAAGAATTATACCCCATACAGAGAAGGCCGATTAACGCTGTGATGTGGTATTAATTCTTTATAGGGCAAACCTCCCTAACATAAAGCGGGAATAATCAAAAGTGAATTTGTTTATTACTTGTATTAACTTGAAATATTTTAACACGTAATTGTGTTCAAGTCGACAAGTTTTGACACATAATAATTGTGTTCAAGTTCCAATAATTTTGAACAGGTAATTGTGTTCTAATTTCAATAATTCTACTTTCTTTGATTAAGAAACAATACTTATAATTAACTTGCAATAAGTTTGACACGTAATTGTGTTCAAATTTTAAGCTACTGAGTATTAAACGTAGCAAAGCACAAGTAAAGTGACTACTTCAGCGCAACTATAAGCACAACATGCAATTCCGCTTGCAGAACAAGCAATTGCTGTCGCAAGGCATTATGGGCGATATTTTTCCAAAATTTGAAGGTAAAATAGGCACTTTAAATTCATTTGGAAAATCGATCAATATTTTAGCAGCTATGGTACAACTAATGATGCTGTATTAACTAACTACGTTTTTTGCCTCATTTGTAGCAATCTAACAGGCGAAGCAAATGAAGTTTTATCAGTTAGGTCAGACATCAAAAAATGGCCAGATCTTAAAACTTAAATACGGCGATTACGCGAATACGAACGTCTTAGCACAACAATTTAAAAATTTAAAACTTGGGTTTAACGAATTGTTACCAAATGTTATCGAGAGAATTCAAACAAAAATTCATTCAGACAATGTTATCAGCGAACCTCAAAAAATCGTATACAGGGATATTAAGGAGCAAACGGGAATCGACGTCCTGTACACTAATTGTCCGCCCTTACTTCAAACAATTTTAGACGTAAAAGAAACGAAAACTATGGTAGAAACAATAGACGTAGTTTTGAATTATGTTACTAAACATTTAAGTTCAGAAAAGAAACTAAGGAAAGTAAATTTTCAAAACCAAGTAGAATTCAGGCAAAATGGGTATGTCAGCCATTCGTTTACAGACCGAACAGCATCAAGGACATCACAAAGTCAACAAAGTCAAAATTATCCACCTAAGAAATATTATGACAATAAAAGTAATAAATACTACACCGAAAATAATCCGCGAAAAATCAAAGTATTTCAACCCAAAGGCTATTTTAGTCGCACTAACGCGCAAAACAATCAAAATACACCTATGTAGATCAGTAACGTCAGAGAACAACCTACACCTATGTCAACAAGTAACGCAGCGGATTTATACGACGAAAGCGATTTCAAAAATTATGATTCAAACGAAGAGGTCACATGCATCGAAAACAACGAAGAAAATCCATCAGACGAAAAATTAATTGAAAGTATCCAAAATTTTCGTTTAACATCCTTGGAAAATTAACCGTAGAAATTCATGAATTAACTGCCCATAATTACAGTTTACCTTCTATTCAAATAAGCAACCCAAATTTAACACTTTTAATAGATACCGGAGCAACTAATTCGGTAATGAATTCGGAAATAGCTCATCGTTGGTTTAAAGAAAAAATATATTTCGAACAGTTTACATTAAAATCGATACATGCCGAAATTACTAACAATAGAATTATTTAGAAAAAATCAAAATCTAAAATTCTTTGTAACAATATTCCATGACTACTTTGAAGGACTGATAGGCTTAGAACGTTTAAAGGATATGAAAGCTAATATTGACTATGAATTATGAATCATAGTATTAAATAATAAACTCTATAAACTAAAAAATTATACAATACCGAAAAAGGAGCAGCAACCGTCAGGCGAAAGAATAAAAATATTCCGTACCAAGATAAAAAAAGGAACCGTACTGATTCTATCACAACAAGTAGGTAACTTAATAATTCCAGAAACTATTATAGCAGTTAAGAAGTTGTGAGTTACCGTGCGAAGAAACCACCAATATTGAAAGACCTACTCTTTCGACACGAAATCTAATTAAAGCTCAAACTATTGATGAGACACAAATAAATGTCTGTAACGTACAACTAGTTCAAGAAACGAGCATAAAACGGGGAAAAAGTAGAAGGCAACCTAATATAATTTTTGAAACACCTAAATTGCAAAGAACGAGATAAGATGTATCAACTAGGCAGAAAGTACATTGATATATTTTACAAGAAAGGCGATATTTTAAGGTTCAGTAATATTGCTAAATACAAAATTCCATTAAATTCGGCGATCTCAATTTTTATGAAACCCTACAGATTTCCCTACTCTCGAAGGAAAGAATTAGAGAATCAAATAAGGGATTTAAAAAGGCAAAATATAATCGAAGAAAGCGACTCGCGTTATAGTTCACCAGTTTTTCTAGTCCCAAAGAAACCTGATAAACACATCGTATGGTAGTAGATTTTCGCAAACTAAATCAAATCACCATAGAAGATAAATATCCAATACCAAACATCAGCAATATTCTAGATTTACTACGAGGAGCCACGTATTTCCCGAAATTTTATCTAAAATGTGGCTATCACCAAATTAAAATAGAACCAGAAGATAGACACAAAACGGCTTTTTTAACAAGCAAAAGACATTTTCAATTTTTATGCATGCCCTTTGGTTTAAAAAACGCCCAGCCTGTTTCGCAAGAGTTTATGAACAATATTTTAAAATGATTGCTAGGCAAAATATGTTTAGTTTATTTAGACGACATAATTATTTTCGGTAAAAACTTTGAGGAATATCTTAAGAACGCGGAAGAAGTTTTTCACAGACTAGACGAAAATAAATTTAAAGAACAACTGGAAAAATCCGAATTTTTCTTAAAAGAAATTGAGTATTTAGGACACTCAATAACAACAGATGGAATAAAACCAAATTCTAAATTGGTAGATAAAATTCAGCAAGCACCGTTACCCAACAAAATGAAACAAATTAAATCTTTCCTAGGACTAACAGGATACTATCAAAAATTTGTCAAAAATTACGCCACAATCACAAAACCATTGACAACGTGTTTAAAGAAAAATGCTAAAGTAAAGCATACGCAAGACATCGTAAATGCATTTGAAAACATCAAGAGAATAATTATTAATCCACCAATTCTCATATACCCAGATTTCAATAAAACGTTGGAGTTGCAGCAGTATTATCACAAAGAAAGATAGGACATGATAAATCAATAATGTTTATTAGCAAAACTCTACAACTATTTCGGGTACATAATTCTCGAGAAGTCTAACTATGAATCATAATTTGTTGTCCACCCTAAGAAAAATGTGTCAGTATTGTTTCCTATAATTTCTGACCACATAGTGACACACCGGCAGATTTTACTATTAGAAAAGATACGAATGAGATGAATAATCTACATAACCATGAAACAAAATTACAGGAAACGGTATTGTATTGTAATAAAATATGCTCAAAAATTATTTTCATCAATTATTGACATGGAATAGTTTCAAAGTTATGAATGCAGCTACGTTTATACTTACACGTCAGACTTGCGACATGTGACTTTTAAGTGACATTCATAAATTAGGAAGTATTCCATACACATAGTAGATGAAAACAATTTTGACCATACTGTGTATGTTATTCTGCAAACTTTTATACATTTATTGCATATCGTTGTTTTCTTGTGTATTAGTGTCTACCAGAAGATTAATTTGGTAAAATTAAAGCATCGAAATGTAATAGAATTCCTAACTTTGGAACACCTTGGATCGAAAATTATATATGACATTATGTTGGCAGTGTATTGAGACAATGGACCAAGCGTGTATCAAATAAAATGTTGATCCAAACCGTCCCTTTGGAGTGTTGAATCAGTAAACGACAATCCAAGACCAGGACAGCAGATAACTTGAACGAATCCTAAAATATGCCGAAATTTAGAGTTGATGGCTTTTCAAAATTGACGTTTGAAAATAGCAGAGATGGCTATGGCGTTGAGGATATCCGAACCAAGTGTCTTGCACATTTTGCATGAAAATTTTTGAATAAACAAGGTATCAGTTGGATGAGCTCCAAGACTCCTAAATAGAAAGATTGTGTTGTGCAGAACAGTGACAGGAGATGAAGACACTTGGTAGATACTTTTACAGGAAATTTTAAACTAAATATGAGAAATCACCAAGTTAGTAGTCTGCAACTTAAAAATTTAAAAGAGGGGGCCAATTATTATTATTATTCAGGACAGGCGGCGTAGCGTAGTATTATCTATTAATTAAACTAAGTTGCTGCATTTCATAAGCCAAAAATATAAAACCAAAGATTGCTTGACATAAGCGACGACAACGTCATAAGGTTCTGCAGACAGAAGAGTGAAGAAAGGGATACGATAAGTGTTATTCACGTCAGAACACGCAGAGGAACCGATGCGGAGTTCAATCATTCTATGATAAAAATGCGGTTGAACCAGGAACTACTCAAAGAAAATAAATCCAACAGACCTCAGAAGAATTTATTGGCATAACACCAAGATACCGCAAAATGATAGAATAAAAAAAATATGTATAGATAAACTACAATCAACAGTGGAAGACTGCAACGAGGAGGATATGGAAAAACATTGCAAAATAATAAAGCACTCATAGCAGAACAAGCACCAGAACACTTTGCTGATAAAATAAATGTACACGTCGAAAGCCGCTACTAACTAATCCCTGAAAAAAAGAAAACAGCAAGAGCACAAATAAAATTTGCAGGCATAGATAACGAATTAGTATAATTTATTACCATAAATATGCTCGGTATAACACACAGAAAAATTAACAAACACGGTAAACCAGATCAAACTATCACAGTAGCATATAAGAGTCGTTATAATTAATAAATATTAATAAGATGGGTACAATTAGACTAGCAATTTGCATTTCCAAGCGGTTCTAGGTAAAGGCGTATGACCGTGACAATGTCATCAAAGGTTAATTTTGTGTTTCGTGTTAAATTTAACACCAAATCATCAAATGCAAAAACATTCAAGTGTTATTAATAAATAGCAAAGAGGTCCTACAGTCCTACAGACCCCAGGATTTTGGCTCAAATCAGGGCGTTTATATCCTGGGATAAGCGTGTCAATTGTTTTTAAAATCGTCATCGATTTCAATACGTCGGGTAAAGCGAATTAATTAACGCAATAATTATGTTGGAAGTAGGAAAATTAAATTGAGTTTAATTCAACCGTGTTATTCGGTCACTAATATGAAGCGTTCACAATTTCATTATAAAGCCAAAATGACAGGTAATATTCGTGAGACACATCCATTGAGATTAACAGGTTTTTGATTGGAAACAGTGATTGGATTATTCGGATAATCTGTTCTAATTAGCTACGTTTTACGTTATCCTATTATGTAAGTAATCATGAAGAGAATTTGATAGTTTCCGGACACATTAAAATCTAAAGCGAAAATACTAACATTGAAAAGAATCCCATATTGCAAGTTGGGCTGATATGTCTTGGCGCAGGGGAAAATAAAGCCGATTGCAACATACCTAGCTGAGTCACTAAGTAGTAAGCAGATGTCAGCAGGACGATCAGCCTGAAGGAGGTGTTAGTTGTTAATACCGGTCTGAACAGCAGTTTTTCGTAGTAATTTTTGACTGCGGTAGATCAGAATCTGACTTCCAACCACTTGCAAAAAGAGAACCTTCACGCACACGAGCCCCAGGCGATGAAGCTGCGGTAACTCAAGTGCGTTCGCAAGGAGCTGAATTTCCTCCGTGAGGGAAAAAAAGCTAAAGGAATAGGAAGCCATGAATCTAACCACTTAATACAAAAGGAAGCTAGGCCTACCACTAAGGCCATCAGCAGCGCCCGCGCCACCAACCTTCTGTCCCCGTCACTTCTGATCCTCGAACGCTGGTTTCAGCGCTGGAGAATCAAACCCAATCCAAACAAAACCCAGGCCATCATGTTTAAAACCCACGTCACCACAGCAGACCTTCACTGGACCCCAACAACGTCGTCTTGACATTATGGAACTCTAGACTAGAGCTCTCCACTTCAGTCATCTATCTGGGGTTCATTTTACTTCCACCCTGAACTGGCTCCCCGAGCTTCAAAGATGCCTCGACTCTATTCAGAGAAGGAGTGCCATTCTCTCCGTACTCCGAGGCAGCTTTGGAGGCTGCCATCCTCGCACCCTCATCCACACCTACAAGACATTTATTCGACCTATTATTGATTATCGCTTTATCTGTTTTAGCGCTCTACCTCGCGACAGCGTGAAGAGGCTAAGGGCAAAGGAAAGGGCCGTCGCCAGGAAGATGCTGCACCTGAACTGGTTTCATCCCTCTCAGGAGGTTGCGACCTTGCTGCATCCCCCCTATAGACGGCAGACTCTCCGAACTTCGAGGCCGATTCGTGCAACGAGCGATAGAGCAGGACCACCAGCACACCGTCACCATCCTCAGGACCCCAGCATTCCAAACCAGGAGACTCAGGACGAAGAAGAGGTTTCCCCCCGCCATCCTTCTCGGCGACGCTGAAGATCTTCCCGAGGACTTCCAGGACCTCTTAGAAAACGTTCCCCTCAACCTCCGATGATTCAGATGTCTCTGTAAATTTTCCTGTATAAGTTGTTCTTGAATATATGTCAATCCAATATCTTAAGACCAAATCCTGTAAAATAAAATATCTTAAGTTTAAATTTAATTTTGTAAGCAAGTATATCTTAAGTCAAAACCAAATATTGTAATGAAATATCTTAAGCTAAAAACTAAAATGAAATGTTTTTTTTTAAGCCCAAATAATTTGTACAAAGCCGAAGAGGGGTAGTCCCCTAAACGGTAGTAGGTTAGGTTTAATATAATTTTTTGTATAGACCTAGCTGAATAAACTTTGAAAATTGAAATTGACCACTAAGATGGTTTGCTATATTTTGTAAAGGTAGAGACATGTGCTTGCTCAGTATAAATCCAAACCATGTTTGACCTTGAGAAATTGCTAAAAAATAGCTCTCCTAGGAACTTTATCAGGAACAGCTCAATAACCCAAAAGCGATTTCCCAAGAAGGATGCCCGCAAAAACACCAAAATTGAAGGCAAATTTGACACTAACGTAATTCACAAGGCAGCCTTTCTGCAGCAGCAGATAATAGCGAAAAATATAGGGGCCTTGCCCAAAATTTGAAGAAAAACCTTGATGAATTCAGGATATACAACCAAGGCAGCTCGATGCTTGGATGAAGCCTACACTCGCGTAAGCTATTTAGAAATTCTAATATATTGAAGTATGAAAGTTGAGTCATAGTTAATCTCTGATAGTTTAATTAAATTGTAGGTAAAATTAGTTATCAAGAATATGACAATTAATTACATAGATACTGATAAATGACTTTGGCTCTAACACATTCTATAACTACTGTAATTATAACTACTATTGACCCTTTATTCGCATTTGAACTACGACCATGCCGTTGTTGTAGCACTCGAACACAGTTGCATACTATCTCATTCCATTTTTTACAACATTTGGCATGCATTCATTTTAACTGCATCATCAAACACATTTGCTCTTGAACACATATTTCTGTTATTTTCAGATTTCTAATATCCTAATATCTTGCAAGGAATTGGTCTAATACAAAAACGAAAAACAAACTTTTTGCTTAGCTTTTGTTGTGGCGTACCGTCCCACAGTCCATGTGTGCGAATTTGAAACACCCTGTACCCTATACATATTTTCTGTAATAAACTGCCTAGAAATATTAGCTCTTTATGTAAATCCTACTATCTAATAAACAATCACCAAAAACACGTGTTGCCGTTCATTTGACCCCCAGAAGCGGCGAAATAATATTGCGTTGTTACATGTGGGACTCCAGGGCACAAAGTCACATAGGAATTACGTTTTTGTTCGACTAGCAAGCGGGGTTCATATTTCGCATGCAGCGCGGCGAACACGCGACAAATGTATTTTCCAAAGAATTCTTTATGGCATTGTCACAGCCTTTACATCGAAACGTGAGGTAACGTTTGGTTACCTGAAAGTAAATTTAGGAGCAGCCAACTCGATAGCGCGCTGTGAGGACGAAAGCTGAGCCTCCCAAAACTTACACATTGGCTTCGTAATGCCCTCCTGCGAGCTTTGCGCTGCGTGATCGAGCTCGCAAAAATTTTCTCGCTTTTCAGCTATATTTTTGTGCAGTCTCAATGGTTCTAGAAACCTGCTAAATAGTCGCAATTTATGACACTTAGAGTGAAGCGATAATTTACGTAGATATAGGTAACGGACTAAACGAACAATAAAACAAATTAGAAATATTTTTTTAGGCAAAGAGCTTTTAATATGTTCGTTGCATTTAGTCCACGTTTATATGCTGAATAACCGACGAGATTATAAAATCCGTAGATGCATACCTTTAAATTAAAAAAAATGTAATCTCCTTGATTTAGATGTTGCAGTAGAACATCGACTTGTTAGAGCTTTTAGCGCTGAAACCTACAAGGCATCTATTAAAAAACTTTTATTTTTAATCATTTCAAATAAATGTAATACCGAAACAGTTTCTGTTATGCACCCTTAAGTTCTATCCTAGACAGAAGAATTTTACAATTTGCTTTATATTTTTGTGTATTATTAAGTAAAAGGTTCTAATTGTAACTACAAACCATCAGTCACAAACTAGAATTGTCACACTTGAACTAGAAATGTCTATTTGCATATTCTGTTATTTAAATAATTAAGAGAAGATCATTCACAATTTATAAATCTCGATTTCTGTAAGTTCTAATATTGACCTTTAATTCAAATATATTTACTTTAAACCTAGGTATTTTTAAGACATGAAGCCTCAACTTTTGCAATAGTTAGACATTCGTTACACTGAACGCAAATTGACTTCGCAATTGGAAATCCTTGAGGCAGCGATGGCTAGATTATTTATACACTTGCGTTTCCAGCTAGAAGTTTTAACTTTCAGCTGAAAAAATATCTACCTTCTTAAAACAAAAGTGTTTAAGTAGTTCCGAATTAAAGATTTTCAACTTTTCCTGCGTGGACTACTATACGGATGGGGCCATAATTATATATAACAGCAATGAGATAACATGAATAACAAAATAAAAAGCTTGAGTAAGAAAGAGATGGCCATTACGAAAAAATTACTTTAGTAGGCATGTTTAGTTGACTAATTAAATTAAACGTCAAGCCTTCTCGAATATTTGCTACTATGTTTATCTCTTTCTTACTCAAGCAATACATGTCATCTTCTTGTTCATGTTATCTTATTGCTGTTATATATAATTGTGGCCCAATCGGTATAATACAGCTTCAATATAGAGAATTAGCTCTTCCAAACTTGAAGTTTCTATTATTAAATTATAAATTTCTATCTTTAAGTTGTGTTGTTACGGTTCGAAAGTGCTACTTGGAATCTGTTGCTGTAGATGCGGCAACTTTGTACGCCGTCGCGTATTTCAGGTCGCTCAAATAGTTTTTAATAACATTTGCATTCGCGGTTGGTATTTCTTTCATTCCAGGACTTTCCATACGCAGTTTTAGAGTGAAACACAAAAGCATGCTAAGTTTGTTTACAGAAACGTTGTTTCCTACCAAAATTGACCGGAACAGACTAATTAACAACCTGAGCCCACTGGATAGGGAGAGATTCTTTATGCTGTCTGTTCGAGTCAATTTTGCTTTAAGGCAGTAATGTTTAAGTGCCCCTAAGAAGAAACGTTAGACCAAATAATTTTTGAATGGATAAATACAAGAACCGAAAAGCAAACCGTTTCCGTAGTAACAAAGACATAGAAACGCGGCATTTGTTTCGATGTGGAGAAAGGATGTAATAATATTTTTTACTAGGGTAAAAATGAATGATTGCTAAAATACTAATCCCAGTACTGTCATTTGAGAAAAACGAACACATGCCCGTTAGGGATATTTGAAGAGAAAATCGTGGATAGTATGGGTCAGTACGGGTCTTATTGCTTTGGTGAATTGCTGCATCCATCTGTATAGCTCAGGATTTGATAGCAGTTCGAAAGTAAGATATCTGTTAGCCGTCTCCAATCTAAGGTAGGATTTAGTGATATATTCATTTACGTGGTCTAATGTTCTTTCGAATATATTTTAGCCGTTTTTCTTTTTAATTTTTCTCGTACCGTCGTTTCACTTTCTTTATTTTGCATTCCTGCTTCAATATTTCTTTGAGGCTCTCGGGATTCGCGGTGTTAACTGCCGAAAGTTGGCATATACATAAAGTGCATCACGCTGGGAATGCTGGGAACAGCTGGAACATTTGCAGTCACTAGCCTGTATACAAATTATCCTAGATTTTCCAACACGTTTCGTAGTTATTAAGGTTAGGTCGAAATCCCCTATCGAAGCTATTCAATTTTAGTTTCAAACTTTTGTAAACAGAAAGCAATCAGTTGCTTAACGATGTTTACTTGTAAATTTATTTATGGTGAACAACCATTTGTTCTTTACTAAGTGCCATTTACTTTGTGTGTTTTGTATTTACACTGTATCTTTTGTTTGTTATGGAGAAAACGAATAAATTTAGTGAAATACGTGTGCCACTTGGCGATTATGAAAACAATTCACTCTTTATTTGATCCAATAATTTGTGTCTGTTTGGTGATGCTCCGTCGTACAGCGCGATTCGCAGCTCATGGTATTAAATAGCTTTTTTGGAGCGCCTGATTTTGCCTTCACTACATTTAGGATTTTTACATTTTGCTTTATGCGCTTTTACGTAATAAGACACTTTTTTGCACGATCGATCATTTCTGACTATTTATCATGGGTGTTTCCATGACAGTAAGTGGAATTTACCAGTTGTCATCACTACGACGACAGCAAAATTACTTACCTATTTAAAAACTGAACAGCAAAAATACTTGCTGACGTCTTTTTAAAAAACAATCAAAATTAGTCTTACATGCACAATTTTATGAATGATATATGACAATAATTGTCTTCGAACGGTAAAAATCCCTTACCGTTATCCATACTTAATATACTTTTTTCACTATTAACCTGAGAAATGCTCATTATTTACTCTTTTTCTTTAATGAGGAATTATATGTCTTTACCTAGGTAAATAATGACAATGAAAAATTACCTAGGTAAATAAACTTTCTATAATTTTAATTAAACACAAGAAACATTTATTATTAACTTAATTTTAAGCCAAAAACACGAAACATTTGAAATTGTAGTAAATTGTATAATTGTGGCAAACCATATGTATTCATCCACTTCCTGTATTAATAGAGTTCAAAACACATTCTACTGGTAAATTTACTGCACTGCTATGAATACTTGTATTTTGTAAAAATTCGTTGACACTTTGCACTAAATCGTCAGTAGCCTCAACATATTCTAGGGCAGTGTCTTGATGTGTAAAAGAGGTTGAAGGTGTATTGAAATTTTCTTTTCCCGCTGCTGATCATGTAAGTCAGTGATACAGCCTTAGTAGCAAAACGTGTAAGTCGGTGATTATATTTGTTTGCTGCTTTTTCTTGACAACGGAACTTAATATTATTATTAAGTTCTTAGGATAATAAAATTAGCCAAGCAAGATGCAGATTTAGACGTTTTGTTTATAAATTGCAAGTGTGTAATTGACATGTGACACTCACAGGTTACACGACTCACGAAAGCTAATCCTGGTGACAGGTGACAAACCAAACGATTTTTTCAGAAATCTAGGAAAATTTCGATAAGCAGCGGGAAAAATATAATAAGATAACTCGGAATGTATCGCCTATTAACATTTTCGGCAGGCAACAAGCCGCGTCTTGGCTTGTACTTGCCTACCTCAAATGTTAATAGGGCCTTACATTCCTTGTTACTTAAATAGCTATTGGATGGGGTAAATTTTTGCACTAAGTTAGTAATTCTTTTTTTTCAGCTATTGATTACTCAATATATCCTTCAGTAACAGGATTTTTACATTTTAGATATCGAGCCATTACGTAGGGCACTTTACCAATAGTATTGTGCCCTATATTTTGATTAATATGTTTACCTTTACGGTATAGTATAAATAGTTTTATTACGCTAGTTGGCCTGTTTTCTAGATATTTTTTAACTACATTAACCCATTGTGGCTCAACAATAACAAACTTTCTGGATGTTCCATTCTTTGAATTGAGAATATTTATTATAACAATATCTTCTCGGATGTCTAAATCAGGGCTGTCCAACATGTGGCCCGCGGGCCGCATGCGGCCAGCCAGTATAATTTTGCGGCCCGCGGATCGAATTCCCCCTTGAGTCCACTAGTCCTGATCCTGTCTTCTCCTTTTCTACCTGGGCCCTCCGGTCTGACACGCTGAACTGTCTAACGGAGTAGGCTTCCAACCCTTACCAGACCAGGCTTCAAGGAAGATGACGTGTTTTACTGTCAGCCCGAGAAGTTCAAATTTTCCGCAAGAGCAAGACCGCTAGAATTCGATTTTACCTTGATTGTTGTACTTTCTTGGGAAATAGAATCCCCGAGGCTTTCACCCTGTCTTAATACGTTGTCTTGCAGGACTAACTGCTTAAAAGCCATTTCCAACCGCCTAATTTTTAAACGCAAATCCCAACGGCCAGAGAGATGAAATACTCGTCATAACCTCATTTTACTAATAATTAAACCTGTAACCTGTACGAATCGCAGCCTCTACGCCGCTTGTGAGCGGCTAGAGTCATGTAGCCGCCCTTCATAAACTCGCGTGCAGGGCACCTTTTTGGTCATTGAAAGGCGAATTCCTGGACTTCGACGTTCGATTCCACAGCCCTCAAATTCGCTACCGGGAGAATGTCAACATTATTTTCCGGCTCAAGGCGAAAAGATTCCTTCTGCAGGATTTGACACCGCGTTCGCTCCAAGAACGACGCCTAGCCGTCGTAAGGTACCAGCAACCTCTGCACCAGGATTTAGGCACTAACGCCCGCCTCAGGTAGCTCTTAAAATCGCTAAATTCACCGGAAAATTACAGCTTAAAATCACTGCTGAGTGGAAGGTCAAGTTTGCAGAAACAAAAGACCTACTCAGCCCATTTCCCGAAGAATCGGCGTGCGTACCGGCGGACTACCAATAGGGACCCGCAACAATCGCCGGTGCATTGGGTTGCAGCTCGACCCACGAAACCAGACATCGTTCCAGAAGAACATATATATATATAGCGACTTTGTACAGCTTTCACTACGGCCGTCTATCGCATCCTAATCGCCAAGCCTTCTTGTTTTGCCACTGGTTTTCTACTAACTGTCTTCTTTCCATGTCTAGTAAAACTTGTGTAGTCCAGTCTTCTGGTGGTCGTCCCCTTTTTCTTCTTCCCGGGGGATGCCATTCCCATATTTTTACTGGCCACCTCTCGGGCGACATTCGTCTCACGTGGCCGTACCATATTAGTCTTCTAGCTTCCATATTTTCTACTACTGTTCGTTCGAGATTAATTTTCCTTTTTATTTCTTCATTAGTTTTATGTTGAAGTCTTGATATCCTACAGCTTCTACGTAGATAATCCATTTCTACAGCTTCAATTTTCTGTTTGTCTCTTTTAGTAATTGCCCACGTTTCCGAACCATACAATAGGATGCTTTGGACGATCGTCTCACAAATGTTCTTTTTCGTAGCTTTTGCAATTTGCTTTGACCATAACAGAGGATTTAATTTTTGAATTGCTTGTTTTGCTTGTACAATTCTACTGGCTGTTTCTCCTTTACTGCTTCCTTCCTGGGCTACTATTGTACCTAGATATTTATAGCTATTACATGCCTGAATCGTCATTCCGTTTATTTCCAAATCTTGACCTACCCCTCCCACAACCAGATATTTGGTTTTTTGAAAGTTGATCTTTAATCCAGCTTTTTCATACGCTTCTGTCAATTTTCGCATCATATAACTTATATCATATTCGTCATTTGCCATAATGGCTTGGTCGTCAGCGAATAATAGCGTATGTAAGCAGTCTCCATTTATATCAATGCCCATTCCTTTACATTTGTTTTGCCAGTCCAGTAGAGTATCTTGTAAATACACTTTAAAAAGAGTTGGGGAAAGACAACACCCTTGCCTTAATCCTTTAGTTGTTTTAAAAGGTTTTGATATTTTACTTCCAATCCTGACTACACTTTCTTGGTCACGATATAGATTTCTAATTGTGTCTACATAACAGTCATTAAGGCTACTTTTATCCAAGACTTGATACAAAGATTTTATTGGGACAGTATCGTACGCTTTTTCTAAATCGATTAGAATTATATGGGTTTCCTTGGTCCTGAGCTTTCTTTTATCGGTCAGTTGTCGGATTGTAAATATATTATCAATACAGGAGCGTCCCGCAGTAAAACCACTTTGCTCTTCTCCTATAATTATTTCTTTTTCGATTCTTTCTTTAAGTATTTTCCCATACAGCCTTCCTATCGTAGCTGTTACGCTGATGCCCCTATAATTTTTGCACTCCGATTTCGATCCCTTTTTATGGATAGAACTAATATAAGCAATCTTCCATTCCCTAGGGATGTCATCTCTTTCTCTCAGGCACTTATTAAATATTGTTTGCAATCTCTCAATTACAATTTCCGGAGCATGCTTTAACAGTTCGGTAGTAATGCCTCCTGGGCCTGGTGATTTTCCACTTTTCATTTTCTTAATTGCCATTTGTATTTCTTCCACTGTTATTTCTTCTACTTGTTTTCGGTTGTTGTTATGTTTTACATTTGGGATGTCCTTATACTGATCTCTATTTTCAGTCAGCATTGTGGCATAATATTGATGCCATTCAGCCATTTTTATTATTTGTACTCCTGCTTTAGATCTGTCTTCTTCTCTAATCGACTTAATTGTTTTCCACGCCTCTTGTGTTTTGGTTCCTCCTATGTAGCAATTTATTTCCGTACACTTCTTGTCCCACCATTCATTTTTTGCTTTTGCAACCTCCTTTTTGACTTCTCTACTTATCCTTACGTACTGTTTTCTATCCTCATGGTCTTGCGTCGTCAACCATTTGTTATAACATCTTCGTTTTTCCTTTATTATACTTTCCACTTCTTTATTCCACCAATGTTCTTTTATTATTTCTCTATTTTCTTCTCCTAGCGCTTCGTATGCCGCTGCGTGTATTGCTTCTTTTAAATGTTCATATCTTTGTTCTGCTGCTCCTTCTGCTTCGTGCTTTAACTTGGCTGCTAGTCTCATCTTATATAAAAACTGTATAGAGTCGTCCTTAAGTAAATGTAGTTGATACTTCCTTTGTTCTAATTGATCTCCTTCATTGTTGTGATTTTTATTTTGTTGGTGACGGTAATGGAATAATAGATTAGCTATTAAAAAGTGGTGATCGCTGCCACATTCTGCACCCCTATATACTCTAACATCATTAATTTTGATATTCGACATCTGTCGTAGTATGACGTAATCTATAATCGATTTTAATTTCCGTGCAGGTTGCGTCCACGTGTACTTATGTATATTTTTGTGTTCAAAGTATCTGTTCATTATCCGGAGTTCAAAAGTATGGCATATGTCTATTAACCTTACTCCATTATTATTTCTAGTTTCTTCTCCAAAAGGACCCAACACTTGACTGTCCTTTTGCTTCCCTACTCTAGCATTTAAATCTCCAAGTATTATTAATTCTTTTCGGCGGCTTATTCTACTCAGAAGTGTCGTCATATTTGTTTCAAAATCGTCTTTTGTTTCCATGTTTGAATCGTCCGTGGGGGCATATACTGCAACAATAATAAATGTCTGGCCCCACATTTGTAGTTCCATCGTCATAATTCGCTCATTTATCTCTTCCCAATTTTTAATAAATTTCTTTAATTTTTTATGAAGCACAATAGAAACACCACACTTTGCCCTTTTGTGTTTTTCAACACCACTGTAAAAATGGATATAATTTCCAAGAGCCATATTTCCTGTTCCTTTTCTTTTAGTTTCCGTCAAGACTCCCACATCTATTTTATATTTTTCTAATTCTCCAAACACTTCTCTTTGTTTTGTGTTTAACCCTTGTACGTTCCACGTTCCACACTTCAATGTCCTTTTTCTTTGCCGTTTTCGTTTCCTGTTTGATCCATCCAACATCCGAGGCATGGCGTTATGATTTTTTCCAACTTTAGATTTTACGAGAGGTGGGCCGGAAACCCAAAGTCTCAACCCCCAACCTGGAGGACCAGGGTGTCTTTCTTAGTCTGGCATCTCCCCTTCCACCTTACCGGCAAGGGTGTCCCTACTGGTAGTTAACCTACCGCCGGCATCGCCCAAAGGTTCCTTGATGCACGCAGGCCCCATCACCCGGCAAAAGTTGCCTTCGTCAAGGTGAAGACACCAATCGATGGGGTCCAGAAGAACATGTTAATTTTAAATAATGTGCAACTCACAAGTTATTTTTAATTAATTATTGTAACTAGTTATAAATATTATATTTGTTTTGGTAATTATCTGGTGTTTTACATAATCGAACATATATTTGAGTGAACGTATTTCTCCGATTTGAGCTTAACCCGAGGGGTAAATCTTTGACGCTGTTAGTAAGGGGGCGAAACGTAAACTAGTAGTGAATGATACATGTTTTATATTTATTACAAATCACTCACAAAGTCGCATACGACACATTTTATTATGCGGCCCTCACAACCTTCAAATTCTTTACAGTGGCCCTTGGGCCCCTTGAAGTTGGACAGCCCTGGTCTAAATCATCAAGGACCACATTCTAGAGTTCACCTGACCTGCAGGTACCGCCCACCCCAATTACCAAAGTAACCTACAATTTAATTCTTAGAAAAAAACTAAACCAAAAATAAAAAGTATATTTTTTGAGAGATATTCATCGTCAGAAGATTCAATTATAAATCTGTCGATCTCTTCGCTTGTAAATACACTTGATTTCTTGGCTTGATAGCTACGGCTTTTCTGTTTTAAAAATGCTGTGAGTTTGAAAAACTTTGAAAGGAATTGACTTCAGCATGGAGTAGTTTGCCCACAATGGATACTTTTTTCTGGCAGATTTTTGTTTGAAATTGGCCAGTAAAACATTTTCTGTTATCTTAACGGTTTTCTTTCTTCCACACCGTTCTTTTAGCTGAGTGTATGCATGTATTTACAGTTTCTTAGATTTTTCTGGCAACAAATCACCACTTGCTCTATTTGCCGCCTCTCTAACGTGGGGGGGGGTACATACTTTTATTTCTGATGCAGTTTCATCCATTCTTTATTTTTTTTACACTTTTCACTCACAATAGCTTCTATTCTCTGCTAATTGACATTTAAAATCGTATGTCACTTTTTTTGAGTTCGAGAACTGGACTCCAGGCTACTTACTATTTCAAAATATTAAGAAATAATTTAGGAATAGCTAATATAAAGATCTAAATTAATAAAATGTGTAATTTTTTAATGTTAGTAGTGAAATAATATTATACAGTGAATTTATTTTAATGGTTAACATAGCAGTTTGGTTTCAACTCACAAGTTGTATCTTTTCTTCAGTTGTATACATTAGGATAACTTTTAGTTGTCTTTTTAGCAAGTAATAAATCGTATGTTAACTCGTAAAATAAACGCTCTAATCTATTGGTCTCATTTGTAACCATGGAAGTGACCTGTATGTTTAAATGCTGGCATAGAACCGAAACTCTTATGTTAACCATTAAAATAAATTCCCTGTGCACACCTTAGTTGAGAATACTATTTGAACCTCGCACATTATATCCTTCGGCGCTACGCGCCTCAGGATCTCAAAGTGCTCGGTATATAACAGTATTGCTTGTATGCTTTGTAACCTGTTGCCGCAGCTCAACTACTCCTTATGGTTCAGTGGATTCTATAACGGGAAGTTGTTGTACTTGACATTTATTACGCATTTTTTATGCTCACGGCCCCTCGTTTGAACTAGTTGTTTATAGTACGTTACGATGCTAGGTCGGTAAGTACATGTTACCAGATTAAGAGAAAGTTATAAAAGCAAGACCGAAGGCACAAGTTTTTTAAATTTTGGAGACCTGCTATAATCACTGAACGACTGGGTATCGTATAATACTTTTCGCACGATCAAAGAGCAACGATATTTGCTGAGTTATTTTATTTATTTACAGCATGATAATTTACTTACTGCAAGCTAGTTTTTCAGTCAGCTGTCGTAAGTTAAACTTACTCGATTTGTCAACAGCGTTAGTGAGTAGGTGAACCGACACCATCGCCCGAATGAATAATAAGTTGGGACCGTTTATAGTGACAATTTGTTGTTATTGTTATTTTACCCAAAACTATTGTAACAGTTAGAAAATGTGAGGGTTGAACAAATAAATCTATTTTTTAGTTTTAAAGCAACATTGTAAATCTCCACCTTTTAATTCAATTTACATTTACCTTTTACGTAAACATATTTTTTTTAGTAAAGCTATTAGTTATGAATTATTATTTTAAAACTAAGCAACTCCTGGCATTTATGTGCACATTTGAACTATTTCATTACTTTTAATTTGTAAATATCTAACTTGAACGTAACGCTTTTGATTTGATTTTGATTTAAATAGACATTTCCACCATTAAATTATAGCTAAAAAATTCTAGCTGTAAATAGATTATAAATGGAATGTTCCGAATTTTGAACTAAATATTGTGATTCGTTAATCTTACTGTCTGTATAGCATACATTTTCAGGTGTCTTCGATGAATCTCTACTTCTTAACAAAATATTTCAAGTTTTAGATCGGAACCTCTACAATATAATTAAAAGTAAAATGCATAGAAGTGTGAATTTTAGACTTCTTCCTGGAAAAACTGCTTTCAAATTACATAAATAAAGATTTAATTTAATGAGTTGTAATTCGAACTTCTCGCTGAGAGGATTATCTACTTTTTAAAGATATTTTTAGTTTTTAATTATTTTCTTGCTTGTACTGCACGTTCCACCTTTCAATAGAGAGATATAAAGCTTCATAAGGAGAAGTTAAGGGTGAAATAAAAATTTTCCAGGGGTAACTCTTTAAGCTAGGCAGTTCCATCATTAAAGTACAAATTGCAATCTTTGAGTTCTAGTGATTAAGCAAATATAGCTTTTCTCAGTTTAAATTTGAAACTTTCTAGACTCTCACAGTAAATCTCTCCCCGTAAATAAAACAAGTTACTTTTTAAGTAAACATATTTTTCTCCGATCAAACAAGAAGTCATACTTTTCTCACATGTTTTGAAACAAGAAAATGGATGGATTCAGCTTGTGATAGTCGTTGCCAGACAACAAGAGATAACAGTAAGGAAATTAAGTTGATTGAAAGGCGACAGGAACTAATAGTACAGGAATAACTGTTTTCTGCAAATATAGTAGAAAGCAGGATTTTGAGCTTGTTTAACATGATATGTCACTTTACCGCTTTAAAACGACAAAGTAACGAGTTGGCCTGCTAATGTTAATAAAAATCCATGTTACTTTAAAAACTATATCGTGAATATTTGTCCATACTACATAGCGATTTGCATGTCATATTTCGATATATTATAACTCTAAAGGACGCCATTCTGAAATAATTGTTTGAAATTTTGAAGTTTTTGTCTATTAAGGATCATTAAAAATTTAAAATTAATTATGATTGTAGACAAAATATGTAATTCTAGCCCAAAGTTAGAAATTCATTAACTTCTGTTGTAAATACAGAAAAAGCTTTCACTCTCAACCTTTACATGTAAATTTACCGATAAAGAGGTAACTATTCTTCTTAATTCTCGCTTTAGAACTAACTAAAAAATGTTGGCACTCTAATATATCATTTGGTATTATCGAAATAGAAGTGTCGCTTATGCTGCTGGTCCATTGCGCAGACGACA
>CALNHX010009838.1:0-45845 GCA_940337035.1 Agriotes lineatus
GCTTGTATTACTATACCGTTAGCTCGAATACTACAAATACATACTACAAAATCACCTTTAGTTTTTCACGAAAGCTCGATTCGTTTTCTACTGACCGGGCACTAGAGTTCTTTTTGGAATAAACCAAGCAGGGTATTCTTAGGCTGGCTATCGATCTGCAAACTAAAAATCTTAAGACAATTTACCCAAAAAATATGCAGTCAAAAAGCATGCCTAACTTTCGCTTCCGGTTCCAGAATTTGAATTACCTAACGATAATAAAGCTTTTCTTATACACACGGACTTTTATATACGAATATGGAAAGTAAAAAGAAAAAAGCTTTAAAAAGTTTATTACACATTATTGCTTTAGTCATTATTCATATTTATTTAATCAGCTTTGTGGTGCTTCCAGTTATTACGTATAGCAGCAAAGAGGGTGCTTTAAAATTGCATAGAACAAATATAAGGGCGTTATTCTGCATCAAAAAGTAAGAGAAACACTCTAATGAACATATGGGTATTCTACAATCATTCATTTCAAAGATAATGAAACAAAACACCATTCCACTAAATCTAATCGTTTTAAATAAGAATTGCCATCTTTACTAATTCTTTGATCAAGGATATCTTTGAAGTGAATGACTTTAGAACATATGTGTATTAGAGTTTTTCTCTTATTTTTTGATGTGAGATAACGATCTGTATAATTATATCAATAATAATGAAAAACCGACTAGAATTCAAACTTTGGATCATTATTCACTGGATTCTGTTCCTTGGATTATTTTTTCTGGATTTATTTTCCATCGATCATTATTCTTGGAATTATTTACCTGAACAGCTTTCGTGCATAAGTGCTAAACACGTAGAAGCACAGCCGAATTTGTACACTTGAATTTATTCTAACAGGAGAAACATTGTTATAACTTCTTTAAATTATTACAGTAAATATTTAACCTATTGTGCGAACACTTCTTTCAACTTGTCATTAGGCAGCAGCGAGCAGTACGGTTTCTAACTTAGCAACCATAAATCTGCAGGACTATTGCGTTACGGTATAATTCGGTGCCCACTGCGTCATTTACTTGCTACCGTCGACTCCAGAATGCCAACAATACAGCAATAAAACGTTCATGACTTTAAAGCCAAGACACATGGAGGCTGATTGATTTCCTTTGGAACTGAATGTATCTTCAGAGCCCACTGTCTTGCATGCAATTTTTCAAAGGACTCAGTTCTGGTCCTGAACATCTGGCCATGAAATTTCAGATTATGGTTTACTTGGGATTATCACGAGCAATTTTGGCTAATAGTAGCAGCTTTGAATGTCTTTATAGGTTTTCTGGCGATTAGTAGGAAATAAATTACTACCGCTGTGATGTGTAACTAGGCATTTGCATGCACCTCATTGGTTGAAATAGCGTCACGTGGTACATGAATTATATTCTCAGTTGTAATATAACAAGTGGAATGATTATTAATCATTACACGAATTATATATGGAAAGAACGAAAGAGAATATATTGAATGAAATGCAAAATATCTTTTTTTTCTTAGGTTGGCACTGTTAATGTTGGTTACCCTGCTGTAAATTTTAAGTCTAAGTCAAATTCGAGGTTAACAGGATAACCAACATTAGCAGTGCCAACCTAAGAAAAAAATCACAACTATTTATGATCACCCGTAAAAACAATTACGAAAATAAATTACTACCGCTGTGATAATGTGTAACTAGGCATTTGCATGAACCTCATTAGTTGAAATAGCGTCACGTGATACATGAATTATGTTCTCAATGTGATATTTAGCAATTTTGAGATTAATAGCAATTTTTTTTGAGTGAGCAAACTTTATAAAACTCAAACCTCACAATTGTATCGCCAACGTTCTAAAAACGTTCATAATTTTGGTCTGTAAGTATAATATCCAAATCATTTGGATTTCAAATGTTTCGTTGTTGGATTTTGGAAAATAGTAGTAGTTGCAATGATACCTAAAAAACAAAAGCGGTATAACTTGGAACTGGTAAAAAATAGAGATAAAATATCTATATTCAAATTTTAAACTTAATTCGAAAAATGTCTACCAAAGCTAGGCAACACAGGACTTTGCAGTTAATCCAAGATTATGTAGGTACTTATAATAGCAAAAGTAATATTAAAAAGTAAAATTAAAATAATGATATACCACAGTAACCATTTGGTGAAACGGCGTTGCACAAAAAACTAGAACAAACCACACTAATAGTTTAATTAGATTTAATTTGTTTTTAACGGCCGTTTACTATCTAAAGTTAAATGAAAGAGAAGAAGTGAGAAGATAGTGAAAGAAAAATAGAACTAACTAGACACTTTTGCTGAACAACTTTCTGAGCTATAATCTATTGTAGGTGTTTTGTGGGAGTTTCTAGATGTTTAAACTTCCTTTAAAGCATATTATTTATTACTTAGAGAATTCAGTATGCAACACAAGTTTTATTTATTGATGTTTAAGCGGTGCAGTTTCAACAATACTGGTTCTGATAGCTGATACAACACTTTTAATATAAGTCATGTTGCTATCTCGTACTGAATTTCCTATTCGCAGTATTAGCCGTAGACCTAGTTTAGTGTGGCAAAACAGAATTGAATAAATCAATACAGTCTGAATCATACCTAGCTGTTTCCAATTCTTTGTAAGTTGTCGTAGGTTACAAATGTCTTAAAGAGAAAATATTAATAAGGGTCCAATTAGTAAACTTCCATTCCTTTAATCCCTGCCAAACTTACCAATCTGGTTTTCCCTACCAACACAACCTATCTATCTCTCAGTCACTTAAAAAGTTATTTTAAACAGCAGCTCTTAAATATTTCTACATATGTTACATAATAAATAAAATGCTACCTTCATTTCAGGTCTTTGGTTCGGTGAAATTATTTAAATTAGACTAGGTATATAGCTTGATAAATATTTTGAAACGTTTTTAACAAATCAGTTATACTTATACTTGTAAATAATGGAATTTATTCAATCCAATTTGGTTATAATACAAAATCAGTGGATAATATACTGATTTTAAATATGAGGATCATTAGCAACTCACACAGATACCTATGTGGATTATTGCATTTAAAGCGACCATGCTTTCCATTGGTTGAAATACAAAAGACTAACTGAGAAAAGAGATAAACATTCATTTACGCAAAACCTAGAGCTCTAATCTACATATTATAATTTTTAAGATAGCTAATACTTTAAGAAAATTGAACAGCTTCAACAGACAATAACAAATTATATTTCAGAGTAATCGGAAAAATTACTTAAACTAAGTGGAACAGATAATTTATTCTGCAGGTTACCATTTTATAGAATAATCATGGTTAATGATTAAGCAACAGCAAAAATATATTTAGCAAAAATACACACTACACAACTCTGAATAGATTGATTGCCCAGACTAATTCGAATCCTGGGCGATTATAGCTATATTCTTCTAGTTACTAAATAGAAAACAAACATGGGCGCCGCGCCGTCTAGCGACAACGACACCTTCAAGCTGACCACCCTACAAAATAGGCTCTACTTACCGACCTATTCAAAAACGAAAAAGTATCGGTAGATCATGTACAAGAAAATAACCGATGTAAAATTCTCATACATACAAATGTTTAATAAAAACAACAGGCAAGCGCAAATAACAATGTTCGCATACATCATTATAAAAGTGAGATAATAACGGTTAACACAAAGCACGCAATAAATCAATTAAAAATAACCAAAATTAAAAACTAAGGCTGGTTATAGTGAATGAATTCCACAACATTGATTTAAAGTTACTAATGTGTATATGAATATGTATACGGAGTTTTTATATACAAAATAAACTCAGAAAAATGCTATTAACAATTATAAAAATTATGCGGAGTTCGTGGTGTTCAAAATTAACCCAGCAGTTATTATTAACAAATATAAAAACTAGACAGCGTTTGTCAAATCTTATAAACGCATTTTATGTTAAATTATCAAATGTACCGGGTTACCATAATCATGGCGTAAAATAATTTGAAGGATTATATACCTAATCAAATAAAAGAATTGAATTAATTATTTATTCGTCTAATCCGAAATTATAAGATCACCCTAATGAAGAAGTTTCTTCAGGCAGCCTAAAAAGCTATATTCTTAAACATAACTTTTGCACACGACGCTTATTACAAATGCCTTTGGATAACGAAGGGCATTTATATCTACATAAAAGTAGTTTTCGCTCAACACCATTGGCGCATATTAAATGAGTTCCGTATCAATCACTATGCAAGTCCAGTGAAATCTAAAATAAATTAAAATGTTAAAAAAATCGCAGATAGCAAAGGTTATTGACTATAAAGGAATAAGTTACACAATTTAGATCTTGAATATATTATACGAGTACAACATTTAACGAACTATTGCTGAGACCTTATTTTAAAACTATTACGAACGCGAGAGTTTTTCTCTGAATTCTGAGCGCCTTATAGTTGATCTGCCCTGATCTTGCGTTGTCCAAGAGCGGCAGGTCAGATGCATGTTTTTTCTATGGTCACCTTTAAAACTGACTATTAAAAGCTAACTGTCAATACATAAAAATTTTTAATACATTACCTTTACATATAAAAAATGAAACGACATATAAAAAGTATATAAATAAAATTAAACTATGGCTATTAAACTATCCAAGACAAGAATTACATAAAATATTTGATTAAAGTCGCACTCTGTTTAGCTTTCCGGTTTTGCCCATCGGCCTTAGCGTATATACAGTGTGACCAGTAAAGTCCGCATCATATAGGATTTTTTTTTATTAACAGCTTTTTTCGAAATTTGACTTTGGCATCAATTTGTGCTTCGATCGAGATGAAAACTAACCAAAAAAATAGTAGTCACGTCATTCGCATTATCTGTCAAATTTAATTTTTTTTTCAAAAAAAATTCAAAAGTGGGGTTATTTCTCAAAATATCGAAAAAAGTTATTAGAAAAAGTTTTTCTAAATGCATTTTTTAGTCCATATGCAAAATTTCAGCTGTATAAAATAATTTATATTTTTTGCCCTTTTTTTTTAAATTGCACCACTGCTGCAAAGTAAGACTCAACGCAACCTACATAAAACTTCTTAGTTTTGACAATGCTTTATTTCACACACATTTTCTTTAAAGTAGTGCCATATTAAATGTGTGTTTTTCTACAAAATCCAAATAGGGCTATTAAAATTTGGTCACGTCTGATGCAAAGTTTATTTGTTTTTGACCCTGTATAATGTAACTTCATAAAATAACGTGTATTACTTTTATACACAAACTGCGTTTTCAAAAATAGAAATTCAACGAGTAAAGACGTTACGATATCGGTGAAGTTTAAAAGTGTGCGATAGAGTGCGGCCGCAAGGCCTAGCGATAATCTTCAAGCGTAAGTTACGCTATAGATAATTTTAAATATATTTAAGTCTAAGGCATTTTGCCTTATCAAACAGAATGTCACATCCATACGGCATTAATAATCAGTATGGCCAAACACATCAGTCACTACCTGTTCAGTTTCCTTCATATCAGCCACAAATGCTGCCACAAGCAACATTTCCCGTACAATCCATTCCGCAAGTACCAATAAATTATCCACAAGCTAACTACCAAGCTCCTGCTAACGCCCAGTCACCCAACAATTTACAACAAACTTATAGTCCACAGCCACCAGGTCTACAACAAAATATTATCGAAACATCTGTCTCGAAGGAATTATCCGGTTCCAAAGATATTATAATGGAAGACAGCGATGACAATGAACTATCTCAGACTAATCATAAATGGCAAGTTATTAAAAAAAGGAAGATAAGCAATCCACAAAAAATATATATTACTGGACCGTCTCCAGTATCAACAACGAACAGATTCGGAACCTTAACAAATGAATCTACAGAAAATGTGAGTCAAAGTGAACCTACAGAAAAAACCAATCAAAGTGGAAAACCTCCGAATACTCCGAAACCTCCTCCAATCTTTATTCATGGAGTAATTGATTTTAAAGATATGATTAATAACTTATCCAGAGTCACAGAGGAAGAAACATATCAATGTAAAGCATTACCGAACGATACAGTTAAAGTGCAATATCTTCAGAAACATACAGGAAACTTATCAAACACTTAAATGATGAAAAAATAATTCATCATACGTACCAGATGAAGCAGGACAGAGCTTACAGAGTAGTTATTCGTAATCTTCACTACTCGATACCAACTTCAGAAATTAAAGAAAAACTACAAGCAAAAGGGCACAAGGTTCGAAATATCATTAATATCAGACACAGAGTAAGCAAACTACCCCTAATGTTGTTTTACGTCGATCTGGAGCCACAACCAAATAATAAAGAAATCTACGACCTACAATTTTTGAACAACGTGCGAATAAAAGTTGAGCCACCTAACATAAATAGAAACATTATACAATGTACAAGATGTCAATTGTATGGACATTCTAAATCGTACTGCAGAATGCCCTTCAAATGTGTAAAATGCGGAGGTAACCATGACTCAAAGCTATGTAAGAAACCGAAAGATACTCCTGCTAAATGTGCGCTTTGTGAAGGCAACCACACCTCCAATTACAAAGGATGTACCGTCTACAGAGACTTGCAAAAAGCAAGAGGCAGACATGGAGCAGTAAACCGTCAAATTGTAAACAATTCCGCATCACAATTTTCAATAAACGCAAATCAAATAAACCATCAGCAGTACACAAGAAACAATCTCACATATGCTGGCGCTACAGCAGGAACTACTTTGCAAAATCAACACGCAAGTCTGGAAACCCAACTGACTACCTTCCTTAGCGAATTCAAATCGATGTTTTCACAACTTATCAACCAGAACAGTATGATCTTAAACATGCTCACTTCAGTCATCAACAAAATTACTCAGTAATGGACCTATCTTCTATTCGTATAGCTTCATGGAACTCAAATGGTTTAACTAACCATAAAACTGAAGTAATGCATTTCCTACAATACAACAAAATTGACGTCCTTTTGATATCAGAAACGCACTTCACTGAAAGAACTGTATTACGAATTCCGCAATATACTATTTACCATACAAACCATCCGGACGGAACGGCCCACGGCGGGGCAGCAGTCATTATCCGTAATACCATAGTACATTATGAAATGCCTTCATACTCAACAAATAAAATACAATCAACAATAATCCAAATCAACTCACAACCGTGGTCGTTTGTTATAGCTGCAATGTATAGTCCACCCAGACATACAATTACCACTGAAGAATATGAAACACTATTTGATAAGCTAGGGAACAGATTCATCATAGGAGGCGACTGGAATGCCAAACATACAGTTTGGGGATCGAGACTAATTACCACTAAGGGTAGAAACTTATTGAAAGCCATTAACAATAATAACTGTTCGTTTCTATCAACTGGAGAGCCAACGTATTGGCCAACGGACCTTAACAAATTACCTGATTTAATTGACTTTTTTGTACTTAAAGGCATAGCACCGAATTACCTTAATATTACGCCTAACTGGGATCTATCATCGGACCACACTCCCATAATTACTACCCTAAGTACACACGTTATCAGTAGAGCAGAAGTTCCCAAACTAACCTCACCGAACACGGATTGGGATGCCTTTCGAGCGTTTATTGACGAACATCTGAGTCTCGACCTCAACCTAAAACATCCCGACGATCTCGACACTGCAACGGACTATTTCACACGTATAATACAAGAAGCAACACAGAAATCCACGCCAGAAACCAATCGAGACAAAAAAACCACAAGCAATACACCTCTATATGTTCGAGAACTTGTTGCGAAAAAACGGAGAGCTAGATGTAAATGGCAAAGAAGTCGAAACCCTCTAGATAAAAATGTATACAATAGACTTACTAGGCAATTAAGATCGGAATTACAAGAAATTAGAAATGCGACGTTTGAATCTTACATTACCAAGTTATCGAAGGATGACCACACCATCTGGAAAGCTACAAAAAAGTTCAAAAGACCAGTCTCACACGTTCCTCCGCTAAGAAAGCAGGACAGTAGCTGGGGAAAAACGGACCAGGAAAAGGCAATTATCTTTGCAGAACATCTTGCAGAAGTGTTTAGTCCACCTCCACCCAACAACGGTAATAACGACAATGAAATTGAAAACTTTTTGAATAGCCCCTGCCCTATGACCCTACCAATAAAGTCATTCTCCCCGGCGGAAGTGCAGCATGAAATTTCTAAATGTAAAAATCACAAAGCTCCTGGATTCGACTTAATATCTTCCTTAATTCTCAAGGAACTTCCTAGAAAGGCACTAGTTCTATTGACCACCATCTATAACAGTATGCTGAGGTTAGCATATTATCCAGTGACTTGGAAATTCGCACAAATAATAATGATCCACAAACTTGGAAAACCTCCACATGAAGCAAAGTCATATCGACCAATAAGCCTACTACCAATTATGTCCAAGATATTTGAGAAACTTCTACGGAATAGGTTAGTAAAGGCGGTCAACTTGGATGAAATTATACCATCCCATCAATTTGGTTTTCGACAAAACCATTCAACAATACAGCAAGGGCACAGAATCGTAAATGAAATACTCAAAGGTCTTGAAGAAAAGAAAGTATGCTCAGCCGCATTCCTGGACATACAACAAGCATTCGATCGTGTGTGGCACAGTGGACTATTGTACAAACTCAAGCTTTCCTTACCCACCCCCTACTACCTTATACTCAAGTCCTATCTAACCGACCGCTACTTCCAAACAAAATTTAATCTGGAAACATCCAAATGTTACCTCATCAAGTCAGGAGTTCCACAAGGCAGCGTGTTGGGACCCCTCCTATACCTCCTTTACACTTCCGACCTCCCAACGACAGTCAATACAAAAATCGCTACCTTCGCGGACGATACCGCATTAATCGCTGTGAATGATAATCCTCAAGTGGCCTCTGAAAACCTGCAGAACCATCTTAACGTCCTGGAAGACTGGCTCAATAAGTGGCGAATAACTGTAAACCAAAGTAAATCAACGCACACTACATTTACAACCCGCCAAGTCGAATGTCCTGAAGTCACAATCAACGGTAGCCGTCTACCAGTGAAAAACGAAGTCAAATACCTAGGATTAACATTAGACAGAAGACTTACATGGAAATCACATATAACGAAGAAGAAAACACAAATAAATCTTAAATTACAACAAATGAACTGGCTAATAGGTCGCAAATCGAAACTAACATCAAGCAACAAGGTGCTGCTTTATAAATGCATTATCAAACCTATATGGACATATGGGGTTGAGCTCTGGGGATGTGCCAAACCGTCAAACACCAAAATAATCCAAAGGCTACAATCTAAAATTTTAAGAATGATGCTCGACGCACCATGGTACGTCAGTAACAAAACTCTCCATGACGACGCTGGTATACCTACAGTTGAAGATGAAATCCACAGGCTAACAAGAAACTACCTAAACAACCTCCCAGGACATCCAAATGAAGAAGCCAACAGCCTAATCACTCCCCCTGCAGCTAACAGACGACTAAAGAGACGATGGCCTACAGATGTAGACCCATAGTTATAATATAATAGTTACTCTTTCACTTATCAAATCAATTACTAAATAGTAGTTACCTACGGAGTGTAGTCACTGGACTACTTCTCCTCTCTTATGTAATACTGTCAACCAATTTACTTATTGCTTCGCCTAGCAGATTGTAAATTCTCTTGTATCAATAAAAAAAAAAAAAAACTTTTAGTGAAACAAGCGAGTGTTAAAAAGACTACTTTTAGTAGTGGTCGTAGATAAAATAAGTTACGACATGACTTTCAAAAATTGCAGTTTAACACAAGGCCACTTGATAACGGTTTTTTTCAAGCACTTTTTAATGCCTAATTTTTACATGGTAACTAATCAGCTCAAAAATCAGCAGACATTGACAAGCTAGAATTTTGAATAGTCACTATATTAGGAGAACTGACTATGCAATATTCCGCTTGTCACTGTCTGGTGATTTTTGATTAGTTACCATCCAAAAAATAGACATTATACATGGAAATTTTAACTATTTTAATATGATGGTAAACCAATTAACTGTGAATCGGACAATTGAGGTATAGTTTTTTAACCACTAACCTCATGTACCAAACCGCTCACGGCGAGTAGACCGAACTCAATAGACCGAAAGCAGTTGACCGAACTCAATTGACCGAATAGCAATAGACCGAAACGTCACTAGACCGAAGCAGCAATAGACCGAAAATCACTTGGTCGAAAATATATTACGGTTACATTTATTAACATTCATAGCATCGACTTCCCTTCACACTTTATTCAGGCTTAGAACTGGCAGCATAAACTGCTGGCGTGTTTAGAAGTTTTTTTTGTTTTTGATTCTATTTTAACTTTATTCTAGTAAATCATACAATACTTAACAGATATATCCTACCCAAGTATTTACGCACAAACTGGAGAAAGTTGCTAATGGGTTAATCCTGCTAATGACGTATTTATCTTCGTTTCCGGAAATCGGTCGTGAGTAAATATTTCTATTGATGCTATTGTTAATAAGTGTAATTTTTCCAGATGTTTAATGTGCACATTTACCGAATGTGTACTTCAATCATAACATATTTTCGACTAAGTGATTTTCGGTCTATTGCTGCTTCGGTCTAGTGACGTTTCGGTCTATTGCTTTTCGGTCTATTGAGTTCGGTCAACTGCCTTTCGGTCTACTGAGTTCGGTCTATTTACCTAGAACCGTACCAAACATGATATGCCTGTTTATGTTCTTTGTTGCCAATTATTTCGTACTAACCTCACTCTCGTAAGTAGCACAGGTTTGCTGTATAATTCTCTCCAACTTTACATTTTATTATAGTTTGCCTTGAGAAAAGAATAAAGCTTTCCGAGATATTGGTTTAGATAAAAAAGTTTTCTTTTGAATTCCTGCCCTGAGAAACAAAACAAATTATTTACTATATTGTTTATCAACCAGTTGTTCGTTACTCTCTCATAGCTTTTTTTAGAAGATGTTAAAGATAATAACAGAAAAGGAGCAGCAAATAAGGTACCTATTTAAACCATTTTAAAAATTTCCTAAGTAAAAAGAGGTTTCCTGTCAAACTAAACTAACAGCCTATAAAACGATATACATGCCGACATTAGGTTTTATCAAACGTGAGGAAAGGAATACTACGTGTAGCAAAATGGGTGCTAAAAGAACGAATAGACTAAAAAATACACCACTAGTTAGACGCCCCCAGTTGAGGAAATTGAAATGACTCTGAACCTTTACCTTTTTTTAGAAGAAAAATTACAAGCGCAAAAACGAAGATGTTCATTTTCATTAAAGCGATCTCAGTAAACTTTATCTGACCACACCCTTCCTTTTCAATACTGTATTACAGAATTAAGTTTTATTTGTGATGGTTTAATTGCTATTAATTATCTGTAAACAATGTTTTGTGGTATATAATCAGTTAGAATTTTTTTTAGACAAATAATGTCTATAGTTCGTGCAAATCCCTTTACAGAAACAGCAATGGGACACAAATTATCTACCGGAACACTGCAAGCTCACCGATTTCACACAGCTACAGTACACTTTCCGTTATTAGTGCCGGCCATAAAGCCATCAGTAAAAAATTATTAGGCAGCGAAATCCTCGTTCTTGCAGCATTATCGATCAGACACAGCATTATCTTCGCTGCTACCAGAAAAGCGCATTTTGTCAGGAACAATTACATTGTCAGTTTGCTTCAGGTTGGTGCTGGGTGGTATTTCACGGCAGTTTACTCTGCAACAATGCAGATACACGAGGATGTGCCTAATGGTGAAAATCCCTGGGTAGTTCTTCATACTCGAATAATGAGCGATGGCCCCGGAGGGACAATCGCCGTGATGGATTGATGCTTTCTCTTTAGGCTTCGACAACGTAAACACGGCGGGATTCTAAAGGGTTGTTCGTGTACTTATCTGGGGATTATTTGCAAACGTTAAAAAACCGTTAAAGCTCAATCCTGAACTAAAGAAGGATAATAGATATTTCCTGGACACACATTTTAGTATTTTACACGTAAACCTGCAATCAAACCATAAAACAAAATTGAAATAGATTGAAATTTCTTTGAAAAATTGTAGAAATTATAACATTTCTATGTTTTTATAGTAATAGTTATTTATGATACAATATTACAAATAATCCACGACAGAAAGGTTTAGCCCTAGCTGTCTCTAAACCAAGAGAGGTTTAACACACGCGTGCCATACAAAATTTTATCCAACAACTCAATAAATATATAGGGTGTTCCTTAATGATATGCGATTATGCGAATATTTAAGGGTGTGAATCTACATGAAAAATTAATGATAGTTTGCTTTATAAACTGTGGTTGAAAAATGTTCCGTTACGAAAATACGGGGTGTTAAAGTTTTAGGAAAGAAATGGAAATTAATTAATATTTTCGAAACCGCTTGAGATATTTCAGTGATATTTAGTACGTAGCCACAGTTAATAAAGGTGCATATTTTTCAATACAAAAATAATAAAGCTTTAACAGTGGCGTGCGTACGTGCAGGGACTTCGATATTTTTGGAGAAAACAATGGTACGCCAATGGTTTTTTCTAAAATAAAAAATAATTTTGAATTTACTGTTTAATTTGAAACATAAGAACTCTCTTGAGTTGTTTTTCTACGATGTTCCGTTTTTGAGTAAAGAAATCAAAAACGTTGTATTGTCCGAAAAAATTGACCTAATTACTGAAGAATACAATTTTGCAATGAATCCAGTTGCCATGGAATATGTCACTTGCTTTTTATATCTAACATTTTCTAAGTCTCTGTCGTTCAAGTCTGTGCGCTATGAATTATTTATTTTATTTTATTTTTACAATAGCTACGTTGCGGGAGCAGCCCAAACGAGTGTAAAAGTATAGAAACCTCTAGTAAATACTTTGGTCCAGGAGCTATCGTTGTAGGTTAGCTGCAGTTTAAGATTTGTGTGTACTTACACTAAAAGATTGTGGTCTACTATACTGCAGTTTTCCCTCATTCTATCTATTTATTTTGAATCAATGGGTGTCGCTTTTGGTGTTTTTCGAGCTTTATTAACATATTCGAGTTACAGTCTGCATTGCGTGCGCACCCAAATAAAATGACGTCTTTATGTCATTTCACTGGTGATTTTCGTGTTTTTTTTTGAATTTCTGATCGATTTTTGTAAGTTTTATATTTAAAAATATACTTTTGGTTCTGCATGGCCTTTTTCTAGAGATTGAAAAAAACAGTTTTTAGCGTTTCAAGCTACTGTTGCCTATAAAAAACATAAATTCTGTATTGACAGACGTAAAAATTAAAATGTCAATTAATTGAGAGTCAGCTGAAGTACCCAGATATCAAATACATGTATAATTCGAGTCGCCGGTGATTCGTGATACGTTTGGCAGTACTGAAGTGTATTGCTGGTGGCACTGTCAGTATATGTTAAATTCGAGGTTAGTAGGTTAGGTTTTGTGTGTTATTTGACACAGCTTGACGCACAACTTAACCTACAAATTTCGAACTTGACATAGCGAAAATAGTAGTGTGTGACGTGGTTTTCATCTCACTGCTGAGTTATAGTTTTTACTTCGCTAGCGGATTGTGGGCCACTATAGAGGTCTAAAATCGATCTAAAAGATATGAAGCTAGAGATAAGAGTGATTTCTAAAAAATCTCGTTTGTAGACACAAATTGTAAATATAAAAGTACATAAGTTTTTTAGACGCTTCATTGTAATAATATGGTGATTTGAGAAAGCGATTTTTCTTGTGTCATTACCTGATGTTTCGTTAATACTTAAAACCTTATATCAACAAATTCACAAAAATAAAGTTTTCTAATCCAATTATGATTTCCCTAAAACCTGGAATATCCATTTCTTCTTGTAACTATTTTTTCATTATCACTCTGGGGCCTGCTTCTATTCTATTTTCCCCAGGTTTGTAATATATTCACTAAATATATAAACATTATTAATTACTGTAACACGATTGTATGTAGTTAAATCATAAATATGTTTATGACCTTGTTTCTGATGGCTAAATTTAAACGCCATAGGCTTTACCTCACATTTCTTAAAATAATTAAAATAACACTCCGTATATTGGAATTTAACTTATAACTTTTTTTACAAATTATGCTTTATCTAGTATCTCATTAAATTAATAATTTTAAAAATTTTCGATTTTAGTTGTTGAATATTACCATTAACAGGAATATGATCTATTAGTGAGGGAGCAATTAATCTTATTAAGTCGGCGATATTTTTGAATTAGCATGTAATTATAAGAGTTTGTATAATTGAATTTCATAATCGCTATAAACAGAAGTTAATAAAATGACTAATTATTCTATAATGACACACTCCTCTTTTCTATTTTTACTTCCCTCGTCTAAAAGACGAAGGTAGTACAGTCAGACCTCGCCGTTCGCGGCTATGCTGTTCGCTAATTTGATTTTACGCGGGGCACCTTTGTGCTCCCTTTTCTTTGCCGTTCGCGAATATTTGCTTTGCCGTTCGCGGATGGAATTGTCAACCTTAGCTGTTTCAACTTTCACACACTAGCCGGTCTTATAAAGACCACTAATCTGACGTTAACTTTAATTTGCTGTTAAAATAAACAAAGGCGCATTAAAATTTGTTTACTAATGAATAATATGTCATACGCCCAACGTGTTGATGAGCTTTTGTTTATTTTAACAGCGATTTAAAGTTAACGTCAGGTTAGTGACCTTCATAAGACCGGCCGTAAGTAAATAAAGCAGACTTATGCAATTTATGTCATGAACACCTAAATAACATTATTTATCACGAACTTGTAAACATAATTATCGAGCCTATTTCTTGGAATCGGACCTGAAATAAATTGTAAAATTATAACTTGGAATAAACAAATGGACATTCGAGCTCTAGATTCAAGTGGCAGACTTATGTTACGTATGGAATTTTAGTTCAAACTTTACTGTCTTCTCGAGCGTCTCTGCCGAAAATTCAATTGAGTTTAATTTTTAAATCACGGAAAACCATGTCGTCAAAGCGTAAAGTTTCTGCTTCAAATTTGCCAGACAAAAAAGGCAAAAAAATTTTGGCTTTTTGAGGTTGCATAGTATAAATAAATCTGGTTAATGGAACCTAACCCCGTTTTTACCATTTATGTGTTTACTTGCGCATCGCGGTTTTGCCCTTCGCGGCATTCTTCTGGAACGTAACCTCCGCGAACGGGGAGGTCTGACTGTATTGCAATCGCGAAAAAATGACCTTTTGAGATTTCTCCAGCTCTTCACGTTTCAGGGTCCCTAGATGACGAAAAACAGGTTTTCTCAATTCCGTCTGTCTGTTTGTCTGTCTGTCTGTCTGTCTGTTGGCGATATAACTCAAAAACTATTTGTCGGAGGAAAACAATATTTTGCATACACATTATAGATCTACCTGGCATAAAACCGAAAAAATTTCAGAAAAATATACAGTGTGTCCCCGGATAGGTGAAACGACTCTTGTGAAAGGTAAAAAAAATCGATTTAAATTTTTATTTTTTGGGGTTCAGCCCTGCTTGTTTAAAGGCGAATTTCTAACATAATTTCAGTTTGGAAAAATCAAGTATGCCTTGGAAATGTTCAAAAAACCCATTTTTTTGTAAGGTAAAGTGCCTTTTTTGTGACAAATACGACAAAAAGTTATTAAAAAAAGTTGTTTAGAATCAATATTTAGGTCCCTATACCAAATTTCAAAATCCTCGGCCAACTTTGATTTCTCACATTTTCTTTCAAGTTTATTTGCCAATTCATAGAATTTTATTTTTAACAATTTTTTTTTATTATGAAATAAAATCTTTGTTAAAACTATTTGTTATTCCAATAAAAATCTTTGTTAAAAGTAACATTATTTGATTTGGGACCTAAACATAAAATAAATTGTGCGAGATCAAAGTTAGCTGAGGATTTTGAAATTTGGTATAGGGGCGTAGATGTTGATTCTAAACAACTTTTATTAATAACTTTTTGTCGTATTTGTCACATAAAAGGCACTTTACTCTGCAGAAAAATAGGTTTTTTGAAAATTTCCAAGGCATAGGTACTTGATTTTTCCAAACTGAAATTATGTTAGAAATTCGCCTTTAACCAAGCAGGGCTGAACCCCAAAAAGTGAAAATTTAAATCGAAACATTTTTACCTTTCACAAGAGTCGTTTCACCTATCGGGGGACATACTGTATATAGAGTGAGCACCTTAAAATAATAAAATTTTGTTTATTTTTTATTTAACTTAACAATAAATACAAGTAATAATTTGTACATAGATAGCGCAGGCTTTATTCTTACCAAAAATGGGCCCCAATAGATACAGAATAAATGTTGTACGATATAAAAAGGTGCAACAGATTAGTGCGTTACTTAATACACCTGAAACGCAGGAATTCGAAGGGTCGGTGCTCCGTAGCTCGCCTGCTGTTTGAATTCGACCACCGATAACGTTTTTTTTTTAATTTGAAAATTTATTTAATTTATTAGAAACGTGAAGATATTTTTACTCCTAACTTAATTTGATCTTTAAAATTAATTAGTGTCACTATGTCGACGAAGAAAGTTTTAGGTAAAGCCTTTTATAGATTTTTACTTCTCTCGTCTAAAAGATGAAGGAAGTATTGTAATCGCGAAAAAATCACCTTCCGAGATTTCTTCATATTTTTACGTTCCAGGAGTCTCTAGGTGACGAAAAACAGGTTTTTCCAATTCTGTCTGTCCGTCCGCCTGTTGGCGGTATAACTCAAAAATCATTTTGTGGAGGATGACGATATTTTGCATGCAGATTATATATTTACCTGGCATAAAACCCAGAAAATTTCAGATAAATATATACAGGGTAAGCACCTTCAAAAAATTAAGCTTTGTTTATTTTTTAGTTAACTTTGAAATAGATGAATGATATGAAGAAATCGAGTGGTTTCAACTGGCAAAACATAGCGCAGAATAGATCGAGGTGGAATGATATTAAGGAGGCCTATGTCCACAAATGGACTGAGGCAGGCTGAGAAGAAGAAGAAGAAGAAGAATAATTTTCACATAGGTCAGGCTTTACACTTGCCGAAAGTAGGACTCAAAAGCTACAGGATAATGTCACAAAAGGGTCAAAACGTTTTAACAATAAGAACGTTCTGTTCAATAGAGGCACGCGCCGCACTCGTTCCAATAAATCTGGTTGGCGCAGTACGACAAGTCGATGCGGTAACGCCGAAGTTCAAACCCCAGCGGGCTACATTTTTTTAAATTTTCAAATTGATCATTTTCGGCGAGGGAAGTTTCGTGTAAACCCCTTTACAGATTTTTAGAATATGACCGATATGGATATTATGATTGTTACGGTATTAAAGGAACTTTACGACACCCACCCAAGGTGAGCATCGCACCACGGAATCAGTCCTGAAAAACTGGCACACTTGCCCTGAAATCGGTTCGAAATAGGCTAATAGGCCACGGCTGGAACGCTTAGGGAGTCGGGCGTGAGTCACACGATACGTTCTGGGCAAGCGTGTTGCGGCATAATATATATATAGGGTATGTCGAAATCATGAGGGCGCCACCAAGCCTGTCTTAACCCGGCTAACCGGGCCTGGACGGTTAGACGGGAGCGAAGCACGCAAAATACTCCGCCGATAGGATTACTCAAGAATTGCAAGGTCAAATAACAATTTCGGGATTGCCTTATGCAAGGATTGTAATTAGGTGTCAATCCAACCGCGACTACGCAGCTGTCTCACCCACCTGTACGCTCAAAGCTCCCTCGTTCCGTCGCACAATAATCAGTACAATGAAGGGGGCGCTTATCTGAAACAGAACATGCACAAGTCGAAACAAAACAATAGTTCCCTTAGCTAACAAATCATGTATTGACTAACGGGTTACAATGGGGCAGCAGAGTGCGTCGCCCTATATCTATAACTAGATTATAACTAAGAACACCAGCTGGCGCGCGCTTTAAACCTAGCGACAGATGTTGAACAGTAATGAACAAATTAGCACTCGCAACATGGACTGTCTGTAATTCTGAATGAATGCACAAATATGCTGGCGCGACGCCTTATGCAGCGATCAGCAAAGAACAAATTAGCACTCGCAATATGGACAGTCTGCAATTCTGAATGAATGCACAAATATGCTGGCGCGACGCCGTATGCATCGAACAGCAAAGAACAAATTAGCACTCGCAACATGGACAAATATGACAACAGTGCCTGTAGGCACCAGAGATGTGACGGCTCGCTCGCGTTCACAGCGGCAATCAGTTCAAAGACACATACCTTAATATGTAGGCGGTTGGGGAGCCTGGTACAGTTGAGTTGCGGCAGGCTGCAGTCTTAGGTGGCAGGTACCTTCGATGTTCGACGGCTTTAGGGATGAGTGCACATCCGCCATAATGGCGACGTGAGACGCGTCAGGACGCGTACAACGGGACGACGAGAAATGGGCCACTTTCGTTCTGTGGGACAGATCCTCGAAGGTCGAGATGAAGGGGGCACGACCCCTTACTTACGGAAGCAGGTACTGGGCTCAAAAACACCCACGCTACGCCGAAGACAATTCGAAACTCACACTCACAACCACCACACGAGCGTTCTCTGCAACGGGCTGCGGTCAACTGCCACTTAAGGCGAAACCGTATGTCACATACGTGCTGTAGCAGCACTCGACGGGAAAAGGGCTGACGCCCCCGCCAAGGGCGGAAGCGCCGCACGAACTCACACACACTATCCGACCTCTTACTCGATCGACGGCTCTCGGCTGAATGCCCAGAGGGAAGCGCTGGCACGGGTCACCTTGGTCGCGTCCCCACGTGACTAAACCTCGGCAGCCAATCGCGGGGCGATAAAATGAAACAAATTAATGCCGGCACCAATGGTATCACGCCTCAACGGCGTGCTTTCTAGAAGATTCGGAATTCTTGCGGGCGATACGCTCGGCTGCCACAGCGCCATCAGAGGGGAGCTCCAACCGACGAGAAATGCTGCGTTTGGGGCCAAATATGTGCGAAATCATGATTCTGGAATTAGGCGATGGAGCCAAATAAAGAACTAAAAGGGTTTAGCATACGGGCACGCTGCCCTAAAGCCTAGGTGGCTATTTAAAATACCAAAATGACCTGAATCAAATGTGCGGAAGATGAGATTGTACTTGTGCGCAAAGATTGAAAATGGTCATAACATAGCAACAAGTTGCCCTAAAGGCGTGAAATGCAATTAAGCATCTAAAACAGCAAAATGACTTAACATGATTTAAGAAAACTTTTGAAAAATTATTCAGCATTTTTTTCTACTCAACGTATACAGGGTGTTTCAAAAAGAGTGGGTCACCGATTGGTGATAGATTACTTACATTATAATGAACCGATTAAACATTAAATATTTCTTTGTACAAACTCCCTCCGGTAAGAAGTTATAGCTTCTTAAAGTTCAATTTAATTTTTTTTATGTTAATTTCCAGAAATGTAGAGATATCGATGTTAACTTTGGTACACATTTTTACTATTATGTACTACACTAATACAAAAATATCGGAAACTAAACATGGCTGTAAAAGGCACTTTACCCACCTTTAAAATCTTGTGTTAGCTTTAGCTTCGTTATATGTTTTTTTTAGTTTTGGTAATTATCTGAAACGAAATTAAAAAGCGTAAAAATAATTTTCTCTCCAGACAAATGCTTAAAAGGAACTGTTTACCGTTTAAAATTTTTATCAAAGTTTTGCGTTGTCATTAAAACGTACCATTATTAAGTAGCCATGATCACAAAAACAGTGAGTAGTAATACTGGTCTAGTAAACAACAATTAGAAATCAAGTAATGGGGTTGGTTGCATACAAGTTTTTTTTCTACCTTTACGAAAATACCGTGGCATAACCAATTCTCCCATGCTGAAATGTTCATTATATCACGTCATTTTCGCAAACATAAAAGAAAAAATGTCTATGTCATCAACATAATTAATTGATATGTCGTTGTTTATCAGATCACAATCACTACATATTGTTCCTGTATTCATGGCTACTTGATAATTGCAAGTCTTATGACAACTCAAAATGTTTATAGGAATTTTAAGGTAAACGGTTGCTTTTATGCTTATCAACTACGAGTACCTCATTTTTACGATTGTTAATTCCATTTCAGATAATCTTCACAGAAAACAAAGCTAGAGCTAAAAATAAGTTTTAAAGATAGGTAAAGTGCCTCTTACAGTCAAGTATTGTTTACGATTTTGTTTGTTTGTTAATGCAGTACAATATAGTAGTAATAGTAAGTACACTGGCTTGCAAACATTCGTATACACTTTAAAAATCAAGTACTTTTATTTAGGCCATAATTATTTGCTACTGCTCTTACAGGCCATTTCGCCGGTCTCCATAGCTCAGTGGTAAGCATTTTGGCCACTGATCTAAGGGTCGAGAGTTCGATCCCCGATCCCGGTGAGGTTTCTAAAAATAAAAAAGTGCGATTGAAAGCGTCTACAGAATGCCATCATTCGGAAGTGATGTAAAGCCGTGTGTCCCTTGTTACTACTATGCGTAGCATGTAAAATATCCCTTGCTAAGGTTGGAACTCCTTAGTCTCGGCAAAATTCTAAGTAGGACTAAGGTACCTGGTACTCTGCATGCCTAGACCTTGTCCACGGGGTTGGCAAAAAAGGCCTATGAAAACCTACTTGCTAGACATGAGTCTCCCCGAAAATACTACTACTATTACTACAGGCCATTCCTCCTCTAACTTAGAAGTGGTAATAATTGTTATTGTACGCATTAGACTAGACCATTTTACGTAATAAAAATAAAAGAAAATATAGGCGAACAGTCGCTACATGTGATGTGCTATATAAAAATTAAATAAAAAGAAAAGAGATACAAAATTTAAATACTTATTAGATTTTAAGGTGCTTTTTCATTATGAATAAATGTGTACAGAGATATATTGAATAAGTCAACATCACTATTCAGCGTGTTTACAACTTCAGATATTCTATTTAGTGGACTAGTAGCACCATACGTTGTTCTATGATACTTCACATGCAGCATATAACTATTTCTAGTATTAACTTGACGTACATACAGGTTGAAGAGTAACAATCTTTCTGGACAAGATTTAAAACAATTTACGCATTTATAAGCAAATCATAGTTCAAAATAGTTTCTTCTGATATGTATCAGATGGAAACCAAAATACTGTAACATTTGAAGATTATTGACGTCATCAAAAATAATTCTACATTTATAGCAAAGTACTTTAACAATCTTTCTCTGTACATTTTCTATACGTTTATAATGCAGGCGACCAAATAACACAATTATAATCTAGTATTTATCGTACCAGAGATACCTAGAGTATTACCAAACATCGTATACTTAATGTGGCTTTTTACTTAGCCCTATTATGCTCTACTGCATTATGAATTTATATTGCCATTTGTTTGCTAGTTTAATCAGTCGTAGATGCACAAAAACGGCTTACCTCTCAATGTGGCTACGTTAAAGTCAATATTGCTTCACCTGGCCGGTTGGTTGTCACCTAGAATACTGTAATTATGCAAGCAAACACTGCCAAAAATGAACACCAAATAGTTTACATAAGAAGATTTATAATCTGTAAAAGAAACACATACGCCTGGAAATACATAAAAGACTATAAAAGGTTATACGTTATCCACAATGGATTATTCTTGTTTTAAACGTCTACGTGCTAAATGCTAATCCTACTTGCTTTGATATATCTATTAAATAAAACATGTTCATCAAAAAAAGTCCAGGCTGTGGAAATTCAAAACCTATGAATAATTCGTTAATGGCACTGTAAGTCTATATCAAATTCGAGGTTAACAGGTTAAGTTTTGCGCCAGTCTGTGTCAAAACTGAAGGAAAATCTAACCTGATAACCTAGAATCCCGAAAATTGTAAACCGTTGAATGAAGCCTTGGTACTTCTGCCGGTTTAACACGGCATGCGCTGTTGTGCATTATTTACGAGGTATGATAAAAGATGCTTTTTTTTAATACGTATTGTTCTATTAAAACGGCCCTTTTTAATTTCGTCGTTAGAACCCTAATTTCTCATTGTGAGGCATACAAGTCTGCCCCTGTTTCGGATTAGTTTGCTTAGCTCTACGTATTTTTTGTGGGAGTAGAGCTGGCTTCGTGCTGAATTTCAGCGACGCGGAGTTAAATTTGAAGGTGACGGGTTTTTTCAGTCTCGTCTTCGGCTCTGCAACTCTAAATTATACCGTGCTTGGAAATTGCTAAGCCTTGTGAGCATGGCGAATTATTGGTATTTTGCGGCATGTAAACTCTGTGGCCGCCCTCCAGCATAAGATGAGCGCAAATGTTTTCCTCCCCGATCCTTGAGTGCTAATTTAAATGGCATTAATCCCGCATGCGCGCTCTGGTAAATAGTAGTGTTACATATCTTTCTGGGGACCCGCATAGCTGCCCTCAACTTGGTTTAAGCCATCTGACCCTGTCCACCTCAGTGATGAGGTTCTTTTTCCGTTAGAATGCCGAAGGCATTCTTATTTGGGGCAGAAGCTAGTATCCATTTTTTCTACAGCCTTATCAAAATAATGAAGAATACTCACCAACAACATAAAAAACGAGGTCGAAAGTCGCCAAATGCATAAAAGCTTGTTGCAAGACGTACAAGATTTATCTGCTTTGCATACAAATAATCAGAAACTTTGAATTTTGACATTTGATAAATGTGATAAGCTGCCAGTTGTCTGAAATAAAGGAGGCTGTTTAGATGCTTTTCATATGAAAAAGAACGCAAAAACAATACTTTAATGGATTCTAATAAAGCACTGCTTTCAGTGTCTTAATGACCACATCAAGACATCAAAGTAGATAAAACCTATTTTTATCATGTGGAAAAAAAAGCAGAATTTGAGTGTCGACAGCGATGCGCGAGTGTCCCCCTTTTAAGACTGTGAAAACTAAATTCTATTAAGCAACGGGGGAAAATTGGTTTTTATTTTTTTAAATATGCATATATTACAATAAATGCTCAACATGCCCAGCTTCAATTTCTATGCATCTTCTAGACCTACGCATTATATTTTCTTATGAGTATTAACCTTTTCCTGATACACAAAAATGTTTTTAAAGTTCCCCATAGAAAAAAATGAAGACATTCAAGTTACGTCTCTTGGTGACTAAGCAACTAGACCACCACAGTGGTCCGACCAGTGTTGCTTGAATGCCCCATATTTCTTTTTAGAGCTAATAGCACGTTGTTTGACACGTTTCCTAAGTCGTATAAATTCTACAAAATTATTTGCATTAAAGCCATTAGGCAAAATATGGACTTTTATACTATGCCCTTTGCCGACTATTCCAGGCCATACATTAACTCTGTGCCGAACTTGGTGATTGGTTTGATAGAGTATGTCATCAGAAGCTATTATTCAATTCTGAATAATGACTTTGGAAACATTTATTAATTAGAATTGCCAATGTCAGCTATTGTTTTCGCATATTAAAAATTAGGTAAAGAAAGTGTTTAGTTTTTTTTTGGCCACGGCTGTAGTTATTAAACTAAAATCTACCACGCCTTTATTGCGCGATTATAGTCATTTCAACGTTTACTTTTTATGTGTTTGTTCTATTCTAAACAAAGTGTAGCAAGTATTCGCATCCACATACACTTTGAGGCGTTCTACCGGGCCTATAAATGCTGATCTGCACTGCTACTTTTCTCGATGCGGGTAAAATTTTCTCGCTCCTGCTCGGTTTACGAAATCGTTCAATACAACACTCTACTGGTACGGCAGCTAAATTCAGCTGCGTTACGTTTCTCGACCTTGGTTTTCTTTTTATGGGGTCGCAAAAGCGGCGATGCGCTACACAGCTTAAGGGACGCTCAGTTAATTTTCCACTTTTAAATTTGCTAAATCGCATTTGTATTCACTCCACAGCTTGTGGCACTATTGTTAGACGATTTGTATTAATTACTGTTAATTTCCTTATTCAAAATACAACACATCTAAATGGACAGTTTCCTTGTGCTGAACTGCAACTTTAATGCTGGTAATCCATTAACTTGTTAAATCTCATCGTCATATTACTTTGGGTATGTAAAACATTATTAAGAACGATTCTGATCATATATGTGATATAATTGTTTGTTTCATATGCTTTTATCTGTTAAGATGTCAATATAATACTGTACGACCATTAAGGAGTAAGCTTCTTCTTGAGTGCCCTTTTTATTATACTTAGTGCATGAACTATTAACATTGAAGTCGTTCGATACTTGTGGGAAATAGTAACATAACAATATATACAAAATAGCTTAGCTTTTCTTATTTCTCAGAATTTTTAATATGAGCAATAATCAATCGTATTGAAGGTACCTGCCCATTTCTGTCAAAGAATAATTAAATTCATTTATACTTATGGTGGAGGTATGCGGTGTATGGGACATGCCCACCAGGGTGTTGCTTAAGTAAGCGGCGAGTTCACAACTTCCGTGGTAACTGCCTTTATGGTAAATCGTAAGTTAGTGACGTCTGAACATAATTTCTGCTGCATACGCAATCTAAAGATACAGCGTGTTTTAATAACAATTTATGCAACATTAACAATGCAACAGGTAATAAATTAATACGATGACATTCAATTTCAAAACAATAATACCCCAAGTGGGTAAAGTTAACCATCCACAATTTCACACGTTTTGATAGCTAGAGATGAAGGTACGGATTCCATTTCAAAAAAGGGTAGAAATAGCAAACCGCACAAAGTTAAATAGAGTATGATCAAAAATTATTTTCATCTAGCGCGGCTATGGAATGTTTCCTAATTTATGAATGCAACTATAAGTCACTTAAACATCAAATGTCAGGTTTGACAGTTAAGTGTAAACATAGTAACATTCATAAATTCTGAAATATTCCATAGCCATACTAGATGAAAATAGTTTTTGATCATACAAATTATTTCAGGATCAGCCTAGCCTGTATATTGTCTTTGCATAATAATCAGCTCTTATTTCGAATTATTTCAATTTACCAGTTCGCTCAATTCGTACCAATATCTGGGAAACCCAAAAACAACCACGCGCTTATCGCGAGGTCGCAGCGTCCAGCTGTCTTCTTTTCCTGCACCTCGACGAAGCAACTTGCTTCTAAAAAGGCCTTGTTCCTGCTTTATTACGCCACGACGATTAATTTTGAATGGCTGATAGTTTTGATTCAAGTACGATTGAGAATTTCTGTTTGCTATTCTCGTATTAATTATGTTTCTTTAGCTCTAAATTGACAGTTTTACCCAGGAATTTAATCTTGGAAGCAAGGTTGCTGTCCTGATTTAATTTTCAACACCTGCTAACGTCCTGCCTAGCTCCTGCAGTTTGAGAATGGCTTCGCTTCAATTACTAACGCATCCACGGCGCTTTTAACCACCAGGTATAGCAACTTCCGGCCAGCATTTGTCTAACAGCAACTCATGGGCCTTGTAGGTTAGTGATACTTTCGTGGTAAATACTACACTAAAAGTGGACAGACGCTGTTTAGAAACCAAACATAAATTTTAATCCTTTTAATTTAATTAGGCGAATATTTCACAAACACATATCGCATACGGAAGATGCTTAACAAAGCGTCAGCAGTAATGTAGTCAGTGCTCGAATGACCAATGAATAGCCTGCAATTCTGCACTCTGCAAGTTTGTTTGTTATGAAATTGAATACGCAAGTGCATATGCGAGCTGAAACTAGGGCAAATATTAAACTTTGTAAGCTAAGTCAGTATTTTTATATGTATAAATAGAAAAATATTCTAGTCAATAAACATACAGTTTGAAGTCTTGTTTCACTGTGTCACGCTGACCAACGGCCCCAAGTCTTTTTTGGTACATCATCTCGTGTGAGACCGCACGAGACCGTTGGTTTGCACCCCTTTTTAATTCCTGCACCCCTAAGATATTCCTGCAACTGTCCAAATTAAATTCATACAGTCCATTACAAGCTCCACCCTGAACATTTTGGTCCTTCGAGCCATTAAAACGTTCCTGCCCCTAGTATTTGATATTTCGAGCCTTTCAACGTTCCTGCCCCTAGCATTTGGTCCAGTGATCCCTTAAAACGTACCAGCCCTCATCTAACAAGACCGTTACGATGGCGCAGCGACGGGAGATTTTCAAAACCCAAGAAGATTTAGCAGAATCCATTCGCAGGCAGATTATCAACGTGAGGAAGGATGGCCCATCAAGAAAAAATGCAGCATATATCACCGCTCGCAGATCCACCCTAAAACAACTTTGGGAAGAATTTGAGGCCAACCATTCAGACCTGGCGAAGGAAGTCGAGGAAGAACACCCTTATTTTAAAAACAATTTTTTTCAGCAAACCAAAGACGTTTACAATGAAGGGGTTGCCCTGCTCGACAAGTGCGAAGAAAATCTAGCCACACTAGGTGAAAGTTCACAGCAGCCAGCTGGACCAAAAGAAGATACGACCGCACGTGCTGACAAGGAGGGACAGTTTCGAATAAGAAGGCTACAGATCAAGGTGAATTCACTCCAAAGCGACATTCAGGAAGTCTGGAATAGGTTGAATGAGGAATGCAGTAAAAGGTATTGTAAATACAACATTAAGAATTTTAAGGATGATTGGGATGACATCAGAGCTCTAAACGAGGAGATATTATCCCACGGTAGCTACGACGACAAGGAGTTCCGTGAGACCAAGAAGATGGTCAACGAAATAATTGTAGTCCTGTACCAACACATCCAGGATGGAGAGGTTCAAAGTGTCAAGGAACACAGCCATGCGAATATAGTGTTGCCTACTCTTAAAATTCCATTTTTTGAAGGGACCTACGAAGCATGGCCTAGCTTTCATGATATTTTCCGAAGAATTGATCATGAAAATTCACGACTAAGTAAGGCGGAAAAAATGCATTACTTAAAGTCACAGTTACGAGGGGAAGCCAGCAAGTTAGTGCAACACCTGGAGGCAACTGAAGCCAATTACGAGTCTGCATGGTTCATTATAAGGAACAGATACGACAACACCAGGCTGCTACTTGCGAAGTATTTGGATGACATATTCAACCAGGCAACCCTGTCGAACGAATCTGCAGAAGGAACCAAGAAACTCCATGACACGACTGCAGAATGCCTAAGAGCAATTGAGAACTTAGGAATTGAAACGGCCACATGGGGGCCTGTCATGTGTCATATAGTGACACGGAAGTTGGACAAGGAAACCAACAGACTGTATGAGCAGTCACTAACGGCACCAAGAGAAGTGCAAAAATTCGAGCAGCTACTGAATTTCTTAGAAACAAGATTTCAGTCGCTGGAAGCTGTACAAAGACGGAACAAACTCGAACCCAGAAAACAAGGATTTGGGAAACCATGGGAAAGTCACCAGGATCGGTAGGCAGTGAAGACGTACCACACTGCTGACATATCGTGCTTCCACTGCGGAGGATCACACAGCATTAAATCCTGCCCAAAATTTAGCAATCTAAATATATCCTCACGTTGGGACTTCATAAAGAATAAAAAATTATGTTCAAACTGCTTCAAGCCTACAGGAAAATATAACTCCAGACACTTTTGCCCAGGGAAATGCAAGGTATGTAATAAAAGACATCATTGGCTTTTGCACGAAGATTTTAGCAAACAACAGCCTCCCAAGACCACAACGGCAATTTCCAGTGCGACAGCAACCAATAAGAACGAAAACATTGTTGCAAGCCTAGTAGGAAGACAGCATCGCAACGTTTTGCTTGCAACTGCCCTAATTAAGGTCCAGTCATCCTCAGGGAGTTTGGAGTATCTCAGAGCCCTGATAGACTCCGGATCACAGGCATCATTCATCACAGGAGATGCAGCTCAAACGCTGGGTCTACCAGAAGAAAAGGTGAGAGTGCACATTTCTGGATTAGGCAAGAAAGGAGCAGGTACAGCCCGAGGACGATTAACTGTAAACCTACGTCCACGATTTCCAAGCAACTACACAACCATATGTGAGATGCTGATACTGCCACAGCTAACCAAGTCACTTCCAGAAAAACCAGTCGAAAACTATCAACGTCAGGACTGTAAGAATATGGTGTTGGCTGATCCACTATTTCAGAAACCTGGACCAATAGACGTTATCCTAGGAGCAGACATCTACAAGGAAATCATTTTGGAAGGAGTACGAAAATTCAACGGAGGCCTGTTAGCGCAAAACACGGAACTTGGATGGATCATCACGGGGAATGCAACAGCACCATCAGAAGAAAGGAAAATTCTTAGCATGGTCGCATGTGCTGCAGAAGATGAACAACTCACAAAATTTTGGGAGATTGAAGAAGTTGTACCAGAAAAGATGATGTCCAACGAAGACAAGGAATGCGAAGAATTCTACAACTGCAACCACCAGAGAAATGTTGTGGTACATATACAGTGAAAATTCCGTTCAAGGAACCAATAGAAAAGCTTGGGGATTCGAGAAAAAATGCAATCGCACGGTTCATTCAACTGGAGAAACGGTTAGAAGAAGATAAAGTTCTAGGTAAAGAATACAAAACCTTTATGAAGGAATACTTAGAACTAGGACATATGAAACGCGTTCAACCAGGAGCCAATCTAGGAAAAACCTACTTTATCCCTCATCAAGCAGTAGTAAAGGAAGACAGCACAACCACGAAATTAAGGGTAGTCTATGATGTTTCCTCAAAAACCACTACTGGACTTAGCTTAAACCAGCTAATGACTGCTGGACCAAGACTACAACAAGATTTGAAGCATATCCTGCTGAGGTGGAGAAAACACAAATTTGTTTTTTTGGCAGATATTGAAAAGATGTATCGTCAGATTAAGATAGCCGAAGAAGATCAGGACCTCCAAAGAATAGTATGGCGGTTTTCTCCAGACGAACCTATTCAAGAATTTAAACTCACCACTGTAACTTATGGAACAACAGTAGCACCATACCTGGCAACCCGTACCCTTTTGCAGCTAGCCGAGGATGAAAGACAAATATACCCAATGGCTGCAGAAGTAGCAACCAAGGACTTCTACGTGGATGATTTAATGTCGGGAACTGACTCCGTAGAAGAAGCAAGGCATCTCCAAGTAAGTCTAATCAATATGTTAAAAAATGGAGGGTTTACCCTCAGAAAATGGGCAAGCAACAGCCCAGCTCTTGTTGAAGAATTGCCAGATAACTTGCAGGACAAGAATTTACTCGAGATCGACGAAGGAGAAACAAGGAAAACCTTGGGGGTACACTGGAGTCCAAAGGCAGACGAATTTAAGTTTCGAGTCAGTCTTCGAGCTGATGCAAATCCTACAAAGAGGGTAATCTTGTCAGAAATATCCCGTTTGTTTGACCCATTAGGATGGTTGGCGCCAATTGTAATAAAAGCCAAATTAATAATTCAACAACTTTGGTTACAACAGCAATCATGGGATCAACCAGTGGCCACAGAAATAATGAACGAGTGGAAGCAGTTTCAAGAAGAGTTACCATTGGTTGAAGGCATATCCATTCCAAGATGGTTAGGGTACCACAGCAGCATCCGGGAAATGGAGTTGCATGCATTCTGTGATGCGTCGGAAAAAGCTTACGGTGCTGTAATTTACAGCAGGGTAATGTCTCAAGACGGACGCATTCAAATAAGTCTATTGACAGCCAAGTCAAAGGCTGCACCTATAAAAATGAAGAAAACGTTGCCACGGCTGGAGTAATGTGCTGCATCGTTAGCAGCAAAAATGTTGAAGGAAGCTATTAGTGCACTGGACATCCCCAGCATCTCCATCTTCGCGTGGTCAGATTCCATGATAACCTTATCCTGGATAAGAGCAGGCCCGGAGAAATGAAAAACATTTGTTGCAAACAGGGTAACAGAAATATTGGAAGTAACCCCCAGCGGAAATTGGCATCATGTGCGCTCAGAGGACAATCCAGCAGACGCTGTATCCCGAGGGCTCACTCCTGTCAAACTACAGCATCATCTATTGTGGTGGAACGGGCCGCAATGGTTACGAACTAATCCTTTGCCACTGACGGAAACAACTATTCCCATAACAGCTACAGAAGAGGAAAAAATTCACCAAGTCCAAGCATTTATCGCATCAAAAGAAGAATTGGACATCTTATCCAAATATTCGTCACTGCAGAAGTTACTACGGGTCACTGCATACTGTAACAGGTTTGCTCAAAAATGCAGAAGACAACCGTTTCCGACCGAATACCCTATGGCAGCAGAACTCAACAATTGCCTCATTCAAATCATCCGTATAGTGCAAGCACGCAGCTGGGCAACAGAGATTCAAACCTTGAAGAAAAACATCTCGGTTCACACAAAAAGTTCCTTGGCACCATTACGACCATTCATCGATGATGAAGGAACTCTTAGAGTGGGAGGACGACTTCAAAATTCAATGTTGCCATATAATGAGAAACATCCTATTCTCATTCCCCATAATAGTCATCTAGCCCACCTAATATTGAGAGACGTCCATCGGAAGCTTCTACATGGCGGAAGTCAAGCTACAGCGGCATACATTCGAAGAAAATTGACAAGATGGAAATTACTTCAAAAGTTAAAAAACGACTTTTGGAAAACATGGTCTAAGGAATATCTATCTGTGTTACAACGCAGAACAAAATGGACTTCGAAAGAAGAGAATTTGCAAGTGGGAGATCTAGTGTTACAGAAGGATGACAACAGTCCTCCCAATCGATGGCCTTTAGCAAGAGCAGCAGAAGTGCATCCAGGCACCTATGGTGTTGGCAGAGTTGCAGCTGTTAAGAAAAAGGAAGATACAATTCTCAAGCGTCCTATTACCAAGCTCGTTCCGTTACCAAGACAGGAGGAAGAGGAAGGAAGTAGAAAGCAAAGCAGGGGTAGTGGAGTGTCAACAGTAACAAAAACTATAACACTCTTACTTACGTTATGCACCATAATTTCGGCAACCAAGGGATCGTATACAGTAAAGTATCCGTCACCTGGCCTATTCATTGAAGAACTTGGCCACGCAAAACTCTCGAGGGGAAACTTCAGGATCGAAGTAGCAGTGAACATCTCCAGCATCCAAGTAGATGAAGAAGATATAAACAAGACAATCCAACAAATTAATACCTTATGCGACAAGGCACTGGTATTATCTGCAGAATCCCATTGCAAAGAATTAAATCATCACCTGAGAGAGCAGCAAAGACAGATCATCTGGAATATGAGAAGCATTTATAGTCAAGATGTCAGAACCAAGCGAGGATTATTAGGGCAACTACTAACCTCAGTGTTTGGAGTCAACGATGAAGTCTACCATGACATCGAATCATTGGAGAAAAATCAACTAGAATTAATACATTCATCTAATCGTCAGACGAAGATCATGTTGTCAACTGCAGCAACTCTAAATGAGACTGAAGGCAGAATATCCCAGAAGTTGGATGATTTTCGAAGAAAACTCAATGAAGGGTTGCTAGCAATCAATGAGATGGAACCTTGGTACAAGAAGACGGACGACAACAAGCTAAACATACATGTGTTGACATCATATCAGATGGCCACCAACTACTTACAAGAGATGGGTGAGAAGTACAAACAACTTCTAAATGTAAAATTTAAAAGGGCAGACATCATGCAATTTATTCCATCGTCACAATTTGACAGAATAATGACTAATTCAATGGTCAATCTTCCAGCAAACCTAGAGATTCTTACTACGCCAACGCACAAGATCGAAGTTAGCTTCAACAATGAATCAATCGAGATCTTCAGTTATTTTCACATAACTGAGAAGCGGGAATACAACTTGATAAAAGCAACTCCTATTCCAGTAAAGAAAGGAAATTGAACCTACGCATCACTGAACTTGCCAATGGAGTTCTTAGCTATCAACTACAACGAACAAACCTATTTTGAAATCCAAGAAGACAAGTTAAAGGAGATCGAGCCAATAGGAAAACATCTTTACCTATGTAGGCCATCCGCCGTTCGAAGTATTGAAGACAATCCTAATTGCATCATTGACGAAATCTATCAACGATTAAACAAGATCAAATGTTTGGTCCATCAGTATACAGTTAAGACCCTGGTATGGAAGAAACTGTACGCAGCGAATACATGGTTGTTTATTCCCAATCAACCCACAACAGCAGCAGTACAATGCAGCGGGAATCGAGAAGATGTGAAGATTCAAAATGTTGGCATAATCCAGATATCCCCAGATTGTACTATATACACCAAACGGACTACCTTGCATACTCAGCTATTCACTACTATTCCTGTCGTAGCTGGGTTCAACAAACCAATGCAAGTAATTATTAACACTACTTTGCAGAATACGAGCACCCACCCTCAACTGCAAATGGAGGAACCTGTGTTGCTACCGTCCGATCATTTTCAACGCCTACAAGAAGAAGAGGACGAGTTGCAGCTACATCAGGAATATCCATTGTGGCACCATCAACATACCATCATGGTGAACACTGGTACTACAATCGGTATCTTGGTATCAGTTTGTATCATCTGGACATTATGGAAGTACTGGAGAAAGAATAGGAAACCGCAGCCACGCCCAAATTCAGACCCGTCAGAGAGCTTCAGGTTACAACCACTGCCACCTGACGAAGAAGATAGAGAGACAGCCTCAGCCACACCATCCCGGCCCTTTGTCGCTCGGCAGAATGTTTAGGAACCAAACATAAATTTTAATCCTTTTAATTTAATTAGGCTAATATTTCACAAACACATATCGCATACGGAAAATGCTTAACAAAGCGTCAGCAGTAATGTAATCAGTGCTCGAATGACCGGTGAATAGCCTGCAATTCTGCACTCTGCAAGTTTGTTTGTTATGAAATTGAATACGCAAGTGCATATGCGAGCTGAAACTAGGGCAAATATTAAACTTTGTAAGCTAAGTCAGTATTTTTATATGTATAAATAGAAAAATATTCTAGTCAATAAACATACAGTTTGAAGTCTTGTTTCACTGTGTCACGCTGACCAACGGCCCCAGGTCTTTTTTGGTACATCATCTAGTGTGAGACCGCACGAGACCGTTGGTTTGCACCCCTTTTTAATTCCTGCACCCCTAAGATATTCCTGCAACTGTCCAAATTAAATTCATACAGTCCATTACAAGCTCCACCCTGAACAGACGCCCTGCTTTCAAGCAGATTCGGGCTGGTTATTCCAATATTAAACCTTATATATCTAATTACCACCGATATTTGAAATTTAAATTCTTACATTCCATTATTATTATCAATATTTAAAGTTTACATTTGTACTTTTCATTATTACTACCATGTAAAGTTCAAACTCATACATCCAATTATTTTTAATATACGAAGCTTAAATGCGTAGATTTAATTACGATTAATATTTAAAGCTATAATTTGTATGTGTAATTAAACCTTTGTAAAAGGAGCATTCACGTTTTTTGCTTTCAATATCCTGAACAGAAAAGTTTTATTAAATGACAGCGATTGCATATCACTCGATTTACCTTGTGGTTACAATTAATTTAATAACCCAAAAGGGGTTCTTGATCTTGGTGCGTGTTGCAACCTTCAATTAAATTGCACATTTTTATTATTATTACATTATTTATGATCAAATTATTTTAATTATTTAATATTGAGTTACCATTATAGGCTACAAGATTATTTAGGAGTTAATAAATAAATGCTAGTCACTTGTAGTTAATTATATTATTCGAAATCATCTGATTTCTGGCGCCCATATCTTTTTTTGAAGACTGCATGGTACACAGTTGGTGGTTTAAACCCACGACCATATCGTCGAATTTGAGTAGGTTCAGCCTGCGCGGTAAGTCAAAATTTTTTAGAGCTTCCGTGTAGTACTTACTTTAGAAGTTAATCTGCGAATTTTACTACCAATGATTATTTTATCTAATTAATCGCAAGTCAACTTCTTTATCGTAACATAGTACCTACAAACAATCTGTATACAGAGTGGTGACTTGCGCGAGGCAGCATAGGGATTTCAATGGTAAATTTTTCATGTTTGATTATTGGCTCCCCTATTTTTTTTAAATGAAAGTGTAAATACATTTTTTGTAAAGAAAAAATACTGCATTTGTACATACTATTGTTTACAATTTTCTATTTTCCGAAACCATAGAAATCAATGAAATAAGAATGCAATTTTTTTTTAAATCACTAATGTCTTGGAATTATGTAAACAAACAACATGTGTACATTTACTTTTGTCTTTGCTGTTTGACGTTTTTAACTGATTACTAAATTCTGTTCTCGTTTAAATGTATTCGTTTTTTGTAGAGAAAATGCTGTAGGTATCTGTACATACCATCGTTTATAATTTTCTGGAACCGGCAAAATCAAAGAAATTAGTATCTATAGGAAGCAGGATTTAATTAAATACCATAACAAAACATAATTATGTACCATCGAAGTAATAGAAAACTGGGACAGGAAAAATACGCATATACCCTTCTTTTCGAAAGGTGTAATTTAGATGTGGCATTTTGACTGAACATTATTAAAGGTAGGCTGTCTCCTATAAAAACGTTCAGTTCAGTCAAAATGTTATATTTAAACTACACTTTTTGAAAACAAATGTAACTGCGTAATTTTCCTGTCCCAGTTTTCTATTACTTTGATGGTACGTATAATCATAATACAAATACACAAAAATTAATAAATTATAACAAATGTTCAAAAAAACACCATTAACTACTAAACAATGACCCAACCTGTCGTAAAATTGCCACCTAACATTTGCTAACTGATATTGTGATATTTTATCGCATTGGGCTTGAATACAATTTTTTAGCTCTTCAATAGTTTGAAAGGTTTCTCCAGAGTAAATTTGCGATTTTAAATGTCCCCAAAGAAAAAAATCGTTGGGCGAAAGATCAGAAGACCTAGCAGACCAGTTAATTAAATTATGTGGACCAATCACCGTATTGGAAAAACTGTAGTTTACAAAGTCGAGCATTTCATGAGTGTTGTGTGGGGCACCCATCCATCTGAAGCCAAATCTCTTGATCGTCTCTAGCAACTGCGGTCACTGCCGGAGCTATATCTTCTTCTAATAACTGCAAAAAGAGCTCTCCTGTGAGGTTTTCACTTAAGAAAAATGGTCCTATAATGTGATAACCTAGTATTCCGGCTAAAACATTAATTATTTGGGGATATTGGGTCCTGGTTTGTAAAGTCTTGCATGGATTTTCAGTAGCCCATACTCTGCAATTTTGCACATTTGGTTCATTATGCAGTGTGAATGTGCATTCATCCGTAAACAACACGTTATTCAAAAACTCCCTGTCTTCGTTAAATTTTACTTGAAAATTCAGCTTCAGATTTTAAACCAATAAAAGAACCCAAACAAATCTAAACAACTATAAAATAAAGTATGTACACGAGAAATAATTTACATGATATGTTTCATAGCCAGAATAATAAACATAAAAATAAATAAAAAATCAAATATAACAACTTACAACAAGAGATAAAAACCGATTTCTAGAAAGCAACTTCTTTTGGAACGGTATCGGAATCTGTCACGGAGTTGACGTTTTTCTTGTTGATAGAAAAATGTATATGTTGCTAGGCTTGACACCTTGCTCCGAAAGTGACATTTTCTGTCGCTTGTTAAGGTATTTTCTTTGGGCGAAAATAGTCGTTTGGCTCCCTTGTTGGTGTCCAATGGCAGCGGGAGATAATGTAATAAATTGGATCCCATTGCCATTAGAGACTAAAGGGAATATGATTAAAAAAACCAACTAGCTTTCTGCTTTTGATATTTAAATGATTTTAATACAGCGAAATACAGGATATAGTCTTATCATAAAAGGTAGGTGTCGAAAAAGTATATGCTTAACTCTAGATTAAAGTGCCATTCTCTCCCTTGGATCATTACTGCTCTCGCTGACGCTCGAGTATTAAACTACATCCGCAGGAGGGAATGCTACAGTTTTCTCCCTAGCAATACAAGTAGCTATTACTTCTTAGGAACTAAAGATAATTTCTACTTGGTTGTCTATGGATGCAGTTGTTCCAATACTTTTTAAATGAGAAAGGTCAAATGCAAAGTTGACCAGAGTTTATTTTTATTTGTACAAACAATAGGTTAACAAAATGCTTCTTTATTTAAAATTGTTATATTTTGTACTTTTCTTGGTCGCAGAATAAAATATTTACTATATAGCGTGAAACGGGAACCACCCTTGGAAATTTTAACTCCCGTTTACGGCCCGATTTTCAAATATTACTAACGTCCACGGCAGGACCCGCCATGACCCAGTATGACCCGTTTATTTTCACGTCATGCGCTCATTCCTAATTCAAACTGAGGAAGTATTAGTATTAATAATAACAAAATAATATATGATTATATACAGGGTGATTCAAATTAAGTGCGCACCATTGCTATCTTTGTTATTATTGATTTTACAAAGTAGGTTAAATTAGCAAACTAGTAGTGTTTTCGCTGCTGATTAATATGCAATTAATAAAAAACAATTGAATAACTCATTGGCGACAAAAACTACAGGAATTTTCATTTGATTTCATAATATAAAAAAGATTATTACTAAAACTAGTCCAAACATACTCCTATTATCGTAGATACAACAAATATTGAGTTTAAACTCTTCTAATTAAAATTGAATTTGCGCATAAGGATCAGAATATAATTATTTTTAAAAAACTAGCCACAGGTTATAAGCAATAACCAATTTAAGTGCATCAATTTACTCGAAAATGCAGAATGCATCAAACAACTCAAAATACATACCATAAAATAAAAGGAGTGATAGTTAAGACAGTCAAAACAAATGATATAATAGTTATTTATGATATAAGTGTGTTAGATTACAACTAATCCACGCGAGAAAAGTTGAACCCTCAAGACCGCCAGACCGAGAGGGATCATTTCTCCAGTGAATTATTTGTAATAACACACGCGTGCCATATAAAATGTCATCCAACAACTCAATAAATATGTAAAAAACATAAATTTTGTATTGACAGCCGTGAAAAGTCAGAGTGACAAATTGGGAAGTACCTAAAGATCAAATACATAATGGCACTATTAGGTAATGAAGCCATTACATAACTGAGTGGTGTAATGTGATTCATTACCGAAATAGTGTCAAATGAGTGCCGTAATGAGTTACTTATCCCACTTGAGTAGATAAATACATTTAAAATAGTAATATGTAAGTAACATCAAGGATTGCTGAAATGTATGGTTTCTAAGACGTTGTAGTTGGATGGTTACCGTGAGATTGGGGGAGAAATAATTTGAAAACTCCCTAAGTAGTTATGAGTAGTTTTTCATATTTTGTATCTATGACCAAAATGAACAATATCATGTTGCTAGTAAATAATAGTAGATTATGAAATGAGGGAGAGAAATGCGTTATTTTGTTGAGCTGCAATTTGTGACTCGAGAGCGAATCCCGAGAGTCAGAAATTGCACTGAAGCAAAATAGCAGTCTCTCCGAATTGCATATACTATTTTTTTTCACGTTGCAAGAAGATTTAAAACTACAAACCTGTTTTTTAAACGTAAGTTATTGACATTTTTAAATTTTAAAGTTGGTGGCACTGTAAGTCTATGTCAAATTTGAGGTTATCAGGTTAGGTTTTGCATCAGTTTTGACACAGACTGACGCGAAACCTAACATGCTAACCTCGAATTTGACATAATTGTTGTTTCAATGATAATGAAAACTCCCTAGCTAAATTTCTCTCCTCTAGGGAATAATTCATTGTTTGTGTCACGATTTTATTATCGTAGAAACTGTGTTTTTTTCCAGACGTGAAAAAAAGATTTTTTCTGTCCGCTATATTGCTTCAACAACATTTTTCTTTAACCCCAGTTTAATATGCAATGGTAGTAGAAATACGTTTTTAGGATCAACGAGTGGTTCGTTGGTAACGTTTTTTAAGGCCGGAGTTAATGCTTGACGTGGTGGCAATTCCTACTGTATATAGTGACCATCTCTTTCACGGCTGTTTCTTTCACGAATGAAACATTATTTTCTATACTCCAGGTGCTGGAACCCAAGGGCTATCGCTGTTAGGTTTCCACATATGAGCCCCATATAGTCATTATAACGCATGCGTTGTAGGTGAAATTGCATGCTATCCGCAATATGCAAATCATGCATACTCGTAAAATACAAATACTTATCACTAAAGATCTATGGGTAATACACAAATTGTGTTTGTAAATACGTTTAAAGTGTACCATCATACATCATAAACAACTAACACTTTCCATGTCAGAAATTGTGTGTTTACCAGTGTTATTGGTCTACTGATATGTTTGTCCATGATAATGCCCGTCCACATGCTGCCCGCTTAACCCAAGAAACGCTGGATCCTGGCTTATCATCCCTCTAGTATCGGTTCCTTTGGAGTATATGGATGGTAATAAATTCAAGTCAAATGGGGAGTTATTAGAAACGATGCAAATTTAGGTTAGCAGGCATCCAAATACTTTCTATTTGTCAGCCTGTGCAAGTTGCCTGAACATCGGTATAAAAGGTGGAAAATATTTTATTACAGCCGAGGGCCAAGTGTATAGCGCCTCCGTAAGCTATAGCGCGACATTGTAATGAAAACTTCCAGCTATGTATGTATACAATTTTATTCACAACATTATATGTAATAAGGTAATTATTGACTTTTAGGAAGTTGGAAAAAAAGCCATTACCAACTTTTACTTCCCACTCCGGTCGGGAAGTGGATTGCCATGACAGCGTTCAGGAAGTAATCATTTCGCGACCGCCGTTATGGCAACGGATTTTCACTGCCTTGTATTATTATTTGCTTAGCATCAGTTTTACTGTTAAATTAATTTTTTAAATTCTTATTCATAATAAAGTGGTTGTGAATAAAATAGTATACATACATCAGTAGAATGTTTCCACCTCGGTGCGTAATAACCTGCTTTCGTTCCAAACTGTGTTGTAAAAATCTCGCAAGCGTAAATTAATGCGCTTAATAGACAAATAAATATGTTGGTGAATTGCACGGTCTGGTGTTTCTGCACGAAATCCTGACCGCCGATTTCGATACAAGTTAACGTTCGGGTACTAAATACTGTTATGCAAATACTGTTGTTTTGCTAGTGTTTATTTTGTAATTACCCTCAGTCACAAGATATTGGACGTAACCATGATCTATTGCTCGTTAATGATTTGTTTGCATCCTAAACTAAGATATTTAGGAACCTGAATTTCTATTTCTTTTTATGGTTTTATATGTGTCCATGTCTATGTATGTTTGTTTATTTGTGTGGTCAAATTGGCATTTCTTGTGCATGTACTTTGATGTCAGTTTCAGCCCGGGAATGCCAACTTTATGTTTTTGTAGATAGTGACTTTTTCTATCCATGATTTGAAGACGTTTTATTTCAATTTAACGTTTTGATGGTAGGGCTGCCAAACGACTTGTTCCCCTACTTGGACTTCCTGAATTAATATATCAACAAATAATGAGCGCTATAACACCAAAGTAATTAAATTTTTTGCCACTAACTATTGGGGATTTAAAAGCAAGCTTGGAGATAACATTCTTTTAGTGACAACATATAAAGTTATAATAATACATGTATGAAAATTACAAGTGATAATTCATTTAGTCAGCAACATGGGCGCAGAAGAGTTAGAGGGTGAGCCAAAAGGTAATATAAACCAGTAGGTGTCAGCAGATTCATAAAACCGGTTTATAAAGCACTCTAATAAAATTATTAGTAATAGTCTACGTCACGTTGTAACCAGATGGGACCATATTGCAGGCTTCTGCGGGTAATTGCAAAATTGTAGTTTTCAGCTCATCTCCAACTAGACGACGCACTCATGGGCAGCTTTTACCATTTACCTTCACTGTCGAACTCATGTAGTAAAATAAATATAGCATGAAGTAAATCATTGGATATGATACTTAGGCCTTAATTATTTCGCTAGAAAAATATTTTCAAGTTCGCACACATACTTCTATTAAAAATAAAGAATTCCCTAAAATTATTCAAATATAGATAAATTAAACCAGCCATGAAGATCTACAACATGCGAGAAATTCAAATTAGACCCAGAATTGATTGGTAATTGCAACCTTTTTTCAACTTCTCGTAATCACACTCAAGTTGACTTAAGAATCAAGAATTTGCCTCTTTGAACCGAAAATTTAAAAATCGAATACTAGAATTATAAAGTACTGCTTATGGCATAGTTTTGCGGCAATAACGTATGCTACTTTATTTTACTAGTAATATGAAGTACGATTTTCTTACGTAGTGCACACTGTAGTTTGCGAATTTGAATTCGGCGCCGAGATGGCTCCGCGCCGAGTTGTTCCGGCGCCGAGCTGGCCCCGCGCCGAGATGGCGGCGCCGAACTGTGGCGCCGAGATGGCGGCGCCGAGTTCTCCGGCTTCACTTTCAAATAATATTGCATAAAATTCCAATTATCATCTGCTACTTTGACTTAACTCAAAATATTTTATTGTTATGTACTTTTTTTAAACACTTCTACAGTAGTATAATTATTTAAATATGTTTAATGATTTTTCAATCATCTGCCTCAGTCATAATTTATTGGAACATAGTTCTACTTATTCTCAGGCTAGGACGTGCATTGGAATTATTTTATTTAATACTATTTTATGTTCAAATTGAAAATCAATTTTGTAGTATCCTCCTTTCAATCAAATTAATCTTTTGAAGTTCATGAAACAGTCCACCTTCATATACATAATAAACGGCACTTCTTAATTATTCGAGATATCACTTCTTAACCGGTTCATTATAATAACTATTTTTCATCTAGATGATCTCTTTGAAATTAATTGGATGCCCTTCAGTCATCTACTTCGGCACCTCTTACTCGTCTACTACAAGATGTTTACCCTTCACAAATGTGCAACCAAACAGCTACTTCTCGTTCTTTGCAACAGACCTCCTACTCGTGCTCTGTCATTATCCTGTTTCAATTTAGTTATATTCATTATTTAACACAGTCAATGACCCACAAGGTTCTACCTCTGTGCTCTCCAATATTTTCTTCTGTTTAATATTAGTTTATTTCTTACACTCTGTTATATATCTTTGGTCACAGCTACAATTGAGGTGCCAAAATTATTATATAACAAATATTATATGGATATATACCCTCTTATTAAGAAGGAGTAGTATCAAGAATATTTTCTCAAACACTTACCTTTCTACTTATTAAATTATTTTCAATTGATATTTATTACTAATGAAAATATGACATTTGAAATTATGTCATGTGATTCTTATTTAAAAATTACCTCGGCTAGACAGTTATTAAGCAATGAGACTTTCTTTCATCCTCAGCTGAATGGGTTAATGTTAAACCTCTTAATCTTATTGTTGAAGACTGAATTATCATAAATTATTATCAAATTGACTTCTTTGGTCAATTACACTCTCTTGTACATTCAAATAAATCTTCTTACTCAGTTAGTTAGTATTTGCAGGATTGGTCTGACTTTACAATAAATCAAAATAGAAATGTTGTCAAATTATTTAATCAAATCTTCTAACTTTTTCCAACTTTGATGTTAAAACTAATTAAGATACCCTAAACCAAAATATGTCAATTTTTAATTATAATTTCGAAAACGTCGAGTACCCGAATCACTGTAAATTTAGAAAAATAAATATTCTAAATTACTCTCTAAATATAAATAACAAATATTTCCCCTACTTTTGCCGTACCAAACTTCTTATTTATTTCTTAATAAAATATAAGAAATACGCACTAACCTTCTGTAAGTATCGCTTGTACCTGAGTGTATTTTCTATCAGCTCCTAACTGAATGGCAGCCTGCAAACACCTCCTTTGGGTTGTTCACGACCAATATAGCTCGTTGCAGCTCTATGACCACTTAAGCTCTCGATATATCGTGGCACAGCATGCCACAAACACAAACACTTGCATCTTTTACTGGTTAAAGCAAAAATTGCCACTTCAAATGGCTTCAAACAATCTTGAAGTTCTAATCTGAATAATAGTTGTGACCTTTAGTCAAATTTGATCGCAAAGAAGATTGTCTTGCTATTACATATCAAATATACAATTATTACTTTCACAATTAAAGGAAATGTAGCCCTTTAACGTGATTATTTTTAACGTAGATTAGTATTTTCAAGATACTTTTTCACTTCGTTTAAACAACCACACTGGTTGCCCATTACTACTCCCACCAGTTATCTACACACAATCGTTATCAGATGATACCCATAAGATATCTGGATATTATTACTGAATTAATTAAGCATCCACACAGCGTGCTGCATTACAACTCTTTAATAATGCATCTTCTCTTTATTTAAGTTGTATTTTATATATTTATAAAATAATCTAATAAAATTAATCCCATACTTCTAACTTTATATTTTTAAAATTACTTAGTTTTACAACTTTCCAATAAAATAAATCAGAATTATAAAGTTGTTATTTTTATATCATAATCATCTCCTAGCTTATTTTTCAATTACCTGGGTACATCATTGAAATTGAATATAATAGATTATTTTTTTCGTAGCGTTTCAACCAATCAGAAGGCTAGATTTAGTTAAGTTATCTTGTATAATTTCGATTATACAAAATCGATTATACTAGAGTAACTTCACTAGGCAACGCAATACATAACTTTTGTCAACTTAGTGTTGTTTTCACAGAGATACTTTCAGCTAAGTTTATACAAACAAATCGATTTGCCAATAAAATATCTATTTGATTCAAATATTAAAATTTATTCAAAAAATAATCAAATCGAATACAATGCGTACTTCGAAGAGGTTATACGTCTCAAACTTCCTGCACAATAACAAATCGTGTCAGTTTGACACGGTCGGACTATTTAACCTGTCAAACTGACACTCTTTTATTATTGTGCAACAATTTATCGACATATAACCCGATAATATCGAAGTACTTATAGTATTACTTCTGATTATATAAATTTCAACAATATATATTTAACATTTATATTCGATACTAAAGTTTAGACCATCAAAATTGAACACAAAATAATGTTTTATAAATAATTCAAGGATTAATGATATCTCATATTAATCTGTTAACTGAACTAATATTATTGTTTTCTCTTGCAGTCTGAATAAAATATCAATTTTATTATTTTACTATTCTTTTAATTAATGTATATGAACCTGACAATAAATAGCTACCATATCCGAAAATTATTTTTCTGATTTCATCTGTGCACTCACTCTTACTCTTGATTAACTTCGTATCGCTTTTTTATAGAGTTTTGAAAATATTTTTTCTCTTGTACCGATTTCGATTTCGATATTCCAGTTTTTATATTATTGAAATTCTCTAGAATATTACTGATGTCATTTAAGTTCTCGGCAAGAACCTACGGTTTATAGTAATAGATTGATAAAACTATGAATCAAAGAACACTCCATTTTTTGCAAACTCACTAGACAGGACCACACTTTGTAGTTGCGATGGTAGTATGAAGAACTTATTTGCAGTTAGCTCTAACTTGTTACTTAAAGTATAGTTGCGCCATTTTCACAAACACAAAAAATGTATAAGATCGAACAAAATATAAGTTTAATATCAATCTTAAAGAAACTAACTGTAATAAAGTAGATTTACTAGAATATCAATAATGCAAATTAAGTTCAATGATATTGTTTCGCAAAATTGCATTTGTATTAACTGATGAAACAGAATAGTATATTACGCAACAAGTTTAGAAAGTGATGCTTTCTCAACAAGTTTGGCTTAAACGGCCATACCAGTTCAGTATAACCATTTTTATAAAGTGTTGCATTTACTGTTTTATCGTTTTTCATAAGAAATGTAAAATATTAACTTTTTACATAAAAGCTCCTATTGATGTTTTGCGCTTGGCAGTACTGAAGTGTATTGTTGGTGGCACGGTAAGTCTATGTCAAATTGGTGGTTAGCAGGTTAGTTTTTGCGTTGGTCTGTGTCAAAACTGACTCAAAACCTAACCTCTCGAATTTGACACAGACTTACAGTGCCACCAACAATACACTTCAGTACTGCCAAACGTAAAACGAATCGCCGTAGCTATGCAGAAAAGCGTTGCTAATGCAGAAAAGTACCACATTTCTAAACGACTTTGAATGTAGAAATGTAGTACATTATCAAGTTAAATGCGATAAAAACTATATATGTAGTAACACTGTAGCTAAAGAATGTGAATAATGATCACTAGAAACAGTAGAGGTGCAATCCTCTTAACTAAGCCTTTCAAAATTGCTAAAACTGCTCAGGAGTAGAATAGGGGCAGCTATCCCCTCCACTTTTTATTTGATTCGCGGATTCGCGGTTTTATTCGCGGTTTTATTCGCGGATTGACCTAATTAATTTCGCGGATTGATCTAATTAATTTCGCGGTTTGATCTAATTAATTTCGCGGTTTGATCTAATTAATTTACATATGTGCTACTGATTAAATTACGCATTAGATTTTTTAATTTGCTTCTGGAATTACACGGCGGCCATCTTGGATTTCTGGCGGGAATATTTGAAATTTGAATTTTTTCCGAATTTTTCTAAGTTCCCATATTTGAATTTGAATTTCGCGGTGTGTCGGCCATCTTGGTGCGCGCGCACTTCTCACGGCGGTTGTTTTTAATTTTGAATTTTCGCGGAAATATTTGAAGTTCAAACTGATAGATCTTCCGTCTCCCTCATCGAAGCTGTTGTCTCTCTCTCTCTCTCATGCACGGATGCCATTTAAATTTCGCGCGAATATTTGGATTTTAAATTTTTTCAGATTTTTCTAAGTCCCTGTTTTGAATTTAACTTCTCTGGTGTCGTCCATCTTGGTTTTCTCACATTTTATTTTAATTTAAAAAAAGCTTCCTGCGATGTCCCATGGCTGGAATCGAACCAGCGATCGCAGCATTACGAGTACGAAGCCTTAACCAACCGGGCTATCGGAGCGATCGAGGTTAAAGGAATTAAACATGGTCACTACTTCCACACTTGCGTGCAGTTTCGGTGCCCTGTTTAACTAATGAATTTCAAATTTACATCGCTGTTTATGAACATAGATATTTTTTAAATTATTCTCACTTTTACTAGAACAATTACATTTCGTCCCTCGAAGAAATTTCAGAGAGGCCAATTTAATACCGTTTAATAGATGTTTTACATAGTTTAATTTCGTTCTGGCATATTGCCTGATTTAATTATGTATTGTTATCAGTCGATAGGCCTTTAAAATAAATATTTGTTGATATCTGTATCGATTTTCATTCAATTACAACAGATTAGTATTTTTTTTAAATTTTACATTCGCAATGGTTTCTGCAGCACAGACAATGGAATTTGCAATGATATCACCGACTCTGTAGAACTTTCTATTTCGTCATCCTCAAATGGCTTAACCGGTCGCATATTTGAGTTCGCTAGATGGCACAACGCGGACCTGGAATGCCGGGCTCTGATTGGTTGCCAACTTCGTGTCCTTCTTGAATGACGTTTGAATTTGAACCGATGATTCTTATTAGTTTTAATTTTATTGTAATCTTTTTTTTACTTACGTAAGTGCACTTGTTGCATATTAGCACCAATAAATATCTATCTATCTATAGATAAACAGACAAGATTTACCTTGTTTTGGTGTTAAGAAATCATCCGATTCAGAAACTACTTAAGCTGAATTGTATGAAACAATAAATAAGTAGTTATACTTATTTATTATTTTGAATTTCGTTGTCTTTTAATACGTGTTGGAGTCGCTGCTTATATTATTTTCTTGCAAAGCTAC
>CALNHX010009839.1:0-22359 GCA_940337035.1 Agriotes lineatus
CACAAACCAGGAAAAGATAAAACTAACCCAGAACATTACCGACCTATAAGCCTCCTCTCGGCAATCTCTAAACTACTAGAAAAGATAATCCACACACGATTGCAAGACTACGTCGTTAGTCGCAACATAGTGCCCCCTTGTCAATACGGATTTCGTAAAAAACATTCCACCGGTCATCAACTGCTGCGCATAACAGAAGAAATTGAAAAGGGATATGAAGACAAAAAATATACAGTAACCGCATTCTTAGATCTACAACAGGCATTCGACAAAGTTTGGATTCACGGGCTACTGTATAAATTAATTCAGATAGACGCTCCCTCCTATTTGATTAGCATCTTAACATAATTTCTTCAACATAGAACCTTCGCAGTACGATTAAATACCACTCTCTCAGAAACAAGAAACGTAACCGCTGGTGTACCACAGGGGAGCATCTTGGGTCCACTGTTATTTAATATATATATTTATGACATCCCAGAAACTGCAGAAGTACAATTAGCATTGTTCGCAGACGACACAGTTTTGTTGACACAAAATCACAATCTAGAAATAGCCATCTCACTTCTGCAAAGATCAATCAACGAACTAGTGCAATGGTTCAACAAATGGCGAATTACAATAAACGCAGCCAAGTGTGAATGCAAGATCTTTTCTCTTAGAAGAATAATTAACCCACCAAACTTGATAATAAATCAAAATATAATAGACTGGAATCCACAAGACTCAGCAGTAAAATACCTAGGAGTATATCTGGACACACGCCTGAAATGGGGGTTCCATATTAACAAAAAACTAAATCAGTGCCATGCGCGATTGGCGCTGTTATACCCAATAATGAACAGAAAATCCTCACTAAAAATTGACTGTTCCCTGCTTATATATAAATCTATTTTGAGGCCTATTTTAACGTACTGTTGTGCAGTTTGGAGCAATGCTCCTAAAACCCAAATCAATAAACTGCAAATCATGCAAAATAAAGTGCTCCGAATATGTGTAAATGCCCCGTGGTATGTCAGAAACTACCAAATTCATGAAGAACTAAACATACCTACTATTGAACAGCACATAAAAAAAGTGACTAAACATTTCTTTACAAACATTCAACAGTGTGATAGTGCGGTATTATACTATTCAGGACGAAAAAACATTCACAAAAGACTAAAGCGAAAATTACCCCAGGACTTATGTTCGTCATCCGACGAAAGTGATCCAAGTTAACTATTGCATCATTACAATTACGTCACCGAGGAGCTGACAGCCGACCTCATTAAGACATTTATCGTGATTATTTATTATAGTAACAAAACCATGTGTAGCAAGGAATTTGTTGATCTGGTTGTAATTATGTTGTACTGTTTTGTTTGCTGTTGTAGATGATATCGTACGAGCTTCTGACTGTAACACATTTACTTTGCTGGTTTTATTAGATTTTTCCAAGATTTTCGACACAATTTTACTTTCAATATTTCACTATAATGGAGTAGATAACAATGCTACTGTTTTCTATAAATCTATATCAGTAATATGTTCCAAAGTATAATATTTCCAGAAAATATTTCAGTATGTACCGAAGTAACCTGTGGTGTCCCAATTCTATTCACTATATACACTATATACACTTCATTTTCGAAAGTTAGTAGCGAAAGAGAGTGGTTGTGCTGAAATTTTGTTCCTGTTTGATTGCAAATATTCAGTTTTTGAATTTACAACCATGTCTGGTGCCACCTGTTTAAAGTGTATGCAAGCGGTCAAAGATAGACAACCAATCTGCTGTGATACTTGCAAAAGCTATGTACATACCACCTGTACCGAGTTATCTCGAATTGAAGTGCAATGCTTGCAAGCAAATACCCGAAATATTTTGTTCTTTTGCAAAAAGTGTAAATTAAAAAGCAATCAAATTGTTGCCCTCAGTGAAGCAGTTGTTCGTTTGGAAAAAGAAGTTAAACAATTAAAACTAAAAATCGAAGAGACGTCTGCAACGGCAGCTACAAAACACCTGACTGATAACGAAGATATATTTAATGAGGTTTTCGAAAGACAGCGCAGAGCTAATAACGTAGTTATTTATAATATCCCTGAATCTAATTCTGAGTCGGCAATCACTCGCATGCATGATGATAAAGTTGTTATACAAAATCTCCTTAAAAATATTGTAGGCATAAATGCTAATGATGCCCGTGTTATGCGATAGGCCAAGGTGCATTACAAGGAGGGAAGTCGCGTCCTTTGAAAGTACTTTTTCCGACACCAAATAATGCTGTGACGGTTCTAAAAAACAAAAACGAAATCGACAATAAAAATGGATACCGACTATTTAGCGACCAAACACCGCTACAACGCAATTTTATGATGAACTTGAAAAAGGAACTGCAGCAACGCACGGAAAGCGGTGAAAACAATCTATGCATAAAATATATTCGGGGCGTTCCTCGCATTATCCAGAATACTCAGCCAAAAAACCAGAATCTGTAATTACTAAAGATCATAAATGTCTTCGCATATGCCATATCAACATCAGATCTCTAAATTCGTGTTTTGAAGATTTTTCTGATTACGTAAATGAACAAAACTTTCAACTTATAGCGTTATCTGAAACTTGGATTTCTCCTGACATGTCTAACGATTTATTCGGTTTACCTAATTATTCTATGTTTCGTCAAGGTAGACCTTCTAGAGGTGGAGGAGTTTGTTGGTATGTTCGTAGTGATTTGAAGGGCAAATAGATTGACACCTCGTGCTTCCTGGAATCTCAACTGAAACAGCTCTGGATTAGTCTTACAATTGATGGCGAAAAAATCGGCTTCGGCGTAATATACAGACCTCCAGACGGCAATATTTCAATATTGGATGAACTTGAATCTACCTTATGTCATATAAATTCAGAAGTAGATAAAGTTGTTATGGTAGGCGATCTCAACATTGATATGTATAAAAAAGATTCTCGGCTTTGTAAGCACCTTATGAATATTTTGGAAATATACAATTTGTTACAAATTGTAGATGAACCCACGAGAGTCACAGATACGACATGTACTCTTCTGGATATTATTTGTATCAGCAAGAATGTAAGTGTTCGCGAATGTGGCACAGCCGATTTACTCAACATGATCGACCACAGACTTACCTACTGTACGATAAAATGCTCAACAAATAAGAACATTCCACTTAAACTGACTTTTAGGGACTTTAATTAATTTGATTTTTATTTATTCGCTAGAGCTGCTGCTGCAATCAACTGGGATTTCGTATATACTTTAGAAGCTGTAAATGATAAACTTTTGTTTCTGAATAATACTGTCATCTCTCTATTTGATGTACATGCACCCTTGAAAACTGTAACAGCGAAAAAACCTGGTCGACCTTATATCATCCCTACTATTAGAGAAATGTCACGTTTAAAAGATAAAGCCTACAAAAAATTTCTCCATACTAAAACAGACAAGGATTACATATTTTATAAGAATATTAGGAACTATCTAACATCAGCTATTAGAAGGGAGAAGAAAGCCTACATTCAGTTTGAGCTCAATAATAATAGAGATAACCCCCAGAAATTGTGGAGCAGTCTTAGAAAGTTCAACATACACAAAACTAATAAACCATATATTCCGTTACACATCTCCGAGCCTAACTCCATCAATCATTATTTTCTCAATTCATTAAGTACGCCCAGTGTTGATAACAATTTAGTGATGTTTTATAAAAACAATGTGAAGTGCGATATTAAATTTAATTACAATCAAGTAGCGGAAGTATTGAGTATCGTTGAAAATCTGCAGTCCAATGCTGAAGGAAGGGATGGAATTAACTTAAAGTTATTGAAATTGGTCATACCTTACTGTAAAAATGCGCTAACGCATATAATAAACAGTTCTCTCCTACAGTCGGTCGTACCTGATGTGTGGAAAATGTCAACTATAATACCTACTCCAAAAGTGGCTAATCCGTGTAGTGTAAGTGAACTTCGACCAATAAGTATACTTCCTACAATGTCGAAAGTAGTGGAAAAGGTTGTTTTTAAACAGCTATCGCAATGGTAAACATATTTTACCACCTATCCAATCTGGATTTAGAAGTCCTTATAGCACTTCTACAGCTGTACTGAATATATCTAGCGACATTGCTCAAGCTATAGATGAAGCCAAAGTCACAATATTAGTTCTATTAGAATATAGTAAAGCGTTTGATGTAATAAATCACAAATTATTGCTGGCAAAACTGCATTACTATGGGCTATCCGATACTGTGATAAACTGGTTTAATAGTTATATATCTAACAGAACACAAGCTGTCAAGGTACACGGGCAATGATCAGAAGATATGATCATAGCTAAGGGAGTTCCTCAGGGGAGCATTCGTTGACCTCTCTTGTTCACCATATTCACTTCAGATCTGCCAGAAGTAGTAACTCGTGATTGTCTTCTACATATGTACGCAGACGATACGCAAATGTATAAATCGTGTTTGCCACATGAAATAAATAAAACTATTGATGCTTTAAACATCAACCTTAAAAATATTATGGAGTGGTCTAATGCAAACGGGCTAAAAATAAATGCGTCAAAAACAATTGCCATGTGTTTAGGTTTAAGTAGTGTACGTGCGCGCGCCTGTCAGTTTCGTATAAAAAGTATAGAAATAAATGGTAGAGTCATTAATTTTTCAGATGCAGCAAAAAATTTAGGTGTTTATTTTGATAGCAACATGACTTTTGAATTGCATGTTACCAAATTGTTAAGCGCAGCTTATGCTAAGTTTAAGTCTGTATATAAGTTTAAGCAAATATTATCTTGTGAGGTGAAATGGACGCTTTGTAATAGTATAATTTTAAGCAATCTTAACTACTGTAGCACAGTTTACTATAGCTTTCTTACAAAAAAGTGTAAACTTAAGACGCAAATGTTACAGAACTGCTGTTTAAGATTTTCATTTAATATTAGTTACCGGGAACATGTTACTCCGTATTATACTCAAAGAAAATTGTTGAAAATGCAAAATATCTTCTGTGTTCAGTATGTTATGTTTATCTATAATTTAGTTATAAATAGCGAATCGACATATTTGTGCAATAGATTACGTAAAAGATCGGATATACATAGCATAAACATAAGATTTAAATGTAAATATCAAATACCTGCGCACAGAACTACTAAATTCGAGTGTTCATTCAGCTATATGGCACCAAAATTGTTAAACGATTTTTCTAACATCTTAAGCACTGGTAATTTTCAAACTGTCAAAAGTAATTTAAAAAAATATTTCATTTAAACTTAAAACTATTCTCTATAGTAGTAATTGTATGTATAGGGTGAGTGGAAGATCAGTCTTGGCTGAACCCATTCCTTTTGTGTATGCTTTTTGTATTGCACAATAAATGTTGTATTATTATTATTATTATTCAACCTTCCACTAACATTTAAAACACTTTCATCCAAACGCTGATGATACTCAAATTTTGACTTTGAAGACAGAGACGAAGCTTGTAAATATGTGAATTCTAATTTAAACGAAATTATACACGATATCTAAACGTCATGATCATCAACTTAATCCGTCTAAATCAAATGTTATATTGTTGGACAGTAAATATTTAAGACAATGCATTGACAGCTTACAAGTTGAATTAAATGACGTAACACTGATATTTAAAGATTCAGTTAGCTCTCTTGGGCTGCAAATAGACTATAAATTACGTTTAAGAAACCATGTTAGTAAATGTATACAGCGTGCATGCTGTAATATTAAAATTTTATACAACAACCGACATGTTTTAACAGAACATATGCAAATATGTTTATGCAACTCCATGGTACTGTCGCATTTCGATTTTAGTGATTCGGTTTACAAGACCTTCTTAGATTCTCGTTAATAGAATTTAAAAAATAGAGAACTTGTGTCTCAGATTAATATATGGTAACGAGTGGGTTTTAGATGACACTATTCTACTTGTGCCATTTTTCTTTCTATTTCACAAATACTTAGTTAAGTATATATCTACCGATTACTGTTATTTTCGTTCTGTTTTTTCTGCAATAAATATTTGTTTTTTCAAATTTGTTATGATTTATAACCTGGAACTTGAACCATATAACTGTGAAATATTAGAAACTTTGCCTTTGAAATATTTGAGATGTGGAAGGATTTATTATGATTAATTTGGTACAATGAGAATTTCTAGAAAGAGTCTTAAGATTTATTCGAATTTCTGAGAATTTGGGGATTTCTGGGAATTTCTGGGCTCTATTGAGGATTCCTTGCAAATAATGGAATTTTCGACGATTTACAGTGATATATAGAATTTCTAGTGTACGTCATCTTTTGCGGTTTATTCCTCGGATTTGGCCCTCCATCAAAGTATTTTCAAACGGAAAATTTGGATTTGGAATGACGTTGGTTTATGGTTAGGCAAATAAAACAAGAAGTTACAATAATGACAGTATGTTCTGATTTATGCTCAGAGCTTTATAGCATCTATGAAATTCCAAACTAGAAGCTTTGTGTATAAGAGAAACTGTCGAAAAGGACACGCAGTGAAAACCTAAGAACTCCAATGGTGTGTTTCGAGTTGCACTTTTCACTGTTACCAATGATGCAATCAGGGTTGATATTGATATACATGAAAATTTTTCTAAAAATAAGGAATTGGTTATACTTTGCTACACATGCAAGAACGGTCATCCTTGCAGAAAAACTCTAAAAATGTCCCTCCTATGAGATGAATTACTACAGATAAATTGTTTCCAACAAAGAATTTGATAGGCAGAAGTGATGTCTTTGTTGAATCGCTTAATGAGAGCAATGATGACGAAATCATGTATTAGAAAAAGAAGCATCAACAAAAAAAGTTCAGAAAATTAAGTAGCAAACGAAATGTAATAATAGCCTGGTTTTTTGTTATATTTTTTTCTACCGATACAATATGCAGTCTGCAGCATTACCAAATTTATTTTCAACGTACTAATAAACCGGAACCACAAAATAAGTGTCGCAAAATTTATCAGCTGATACAGCATCGGATTTTGTATGCTGAATTGGATGAGTTGAAAAAAGATTTGATGTAACGACTATAAGGTTCAGAAGCGGTAGTTTATAAAAGGGTGGGAGGATGTCCTATATAGTAAGCTTTTAGTGGAAATTTTCATCAAAAGTCCTTACACAAAAAGAATACTCTTATTTCTAATCACTGGGAAAAGTATTTCTTCAAAGAATCGAACCTAAACATGCAATATGTTTAATTATGAAGAATGCAAAGTTAGATAATTTAGTAATTTTACCTGATTTTAAGCGGTATTAAACATGAGTTTATATAAAAAAATCTAATATTCAACTAGAACTGGCTTCGACAGAGGTGCTATATATTGCTACGTACGAAGGTGTTGTGACTTTATTATTTACTTATTAAAAATGTTCAATCAATATAAAACTTACCTTGTTGTAGATATCTTTTGCATGTATTAATAATAACCTCGACTAGCTCTAATATTTCTTTATCTGCAGGGTAACTGTTGCTTAATATTTAATTATGCACTGCAATCTATTTTAAAGTATGTTAACGAATTGAATTATTTTGAAAAATATTGTTTGTATTATGTCAATAGTTCAATTTCAACCTTTGAATGACATCTTGTTTAACTTAGTTATCCATTATTCCAATTTGTAAGTGATTGTTCATGTTTAATTAATTTACGGACGTTTAAACAATTTAAAACAAATTTATTTTATTTACAATTCCAAAATTAATTATCATTTCTAAACTTCAAGTTTACAAATCTATTATTAAATGAATCTTATCTAATTTGCATGCTTTTAAAATCTCTTTTTATTGGCCTTTTTAAATTTCCTTTTTAGTTAATATTGTTCGTCGCTCAGTACTGATAATATAATTTCAATTTTCAACTCACTCTGCTTTATAAATAGTTGTGTGTTGTCTGTATCCTTCAACCTTGAAGTATCCCTTTGATCTGTTTTATCAATAGTGGTGTCTCGTCTGCATCCTTCAGTCTTGAAGTATCCCTTTGACTGTTCCGGATTTTGCTACTGTTGTTACAATGTTCTTCTAGTTGATTGATATTTTCTCCACAATGTTATCACGCACTGATAAACACTTTTAACACCTTTTAAATTATGTTATACCCAGAGTTTATCTATTATGCAATTAATTCTGGATAATTATTTAATCTGACATATCTTCCTCATTTTTATTATATCCGCCCTCTTTCTATCTCAAACATAAACAACCCCTTTTTACTTATCTCAGCACTCTCTTTTTAAAAATCTTAATAATTATTTAAATAAATCAAATTAGTTAAATGTGTTGACATAAATCATTTTTTAGGTTATAACTATTTATACACTTTCTAGAAACTTAAATAACCATTGCATTTATAAAATTGAGTTATATTCCAATACTTTATAACATTCTGCAGTGCAGCTCATATGAACAATAATTGATTTTTGACAATTCAAACGACTTGCATATTTTAAAATTATTATACCAATCTTGGCCAGTTCTAAAATTGATTCAACCTTTTTAAAGAATGTATTCTCTTTATCATTTTTTATATCATAACAATATATATAAAACGTCAACACATCCTTGCATAAGTTACCTACCTTCTGAACGTTCTACTGATTTTGGAAGATCTTCTAATTCAGCATAAAAATAGCAGAAATATATCAAATTCCAACAAATTTGCTTCATCTGTATAATTTTAATTAAATAAAATCAGTTTTTTTATTATGCTACTCAGTTCTCTTAAGAAGCAATTTTGTGTATTTTTGAGTGCTGTATCAGCTGGTGAATTTTGGGACACCTTGTCTCGTAATGCTTAGTTGCAGGCAGGTTTCTAATTTAAAGGGCGCTAAGTATTTAAATTAACAATAACCGTATATAGGTTAAAGGCTTCTTCTTTTCGAGGCCTATAGAAGCGGTTTTTAATGCATTTTGGGTAAAATAAAGGTTAATGCATTTTTCACTAATAATTTCACTTTAAATGGTAAATACGTTTTGGATACTATATTCCCGATTTTGCCGAATTTGTGAATTTTCTTATTGATGTTACGTAAGTACGCAGGCCGGTATAAACAGGCACGGAACTTTTTGGGCTAAAGTCCCACCGGCCCAGTCCGTCCCTGCCACTGTACGGAAATCTGGAGAGCAATCTTGAACGTTGAACTATGACAAAATTCAAGTTTTTCCGGTAGAGCGAATCACTGTTCAATTCTGTTAAGCACTTACAGGCAACTGTTTTTTGACCAGTAGTACTTACGCAACACATTTTACCCCTAAGAATAAAACCGACGACCTATAATTTTTATAGAAGAGTTCGTATTTTTAGAGTGACTAAAAACAAAACAAAGCGATTTTCAGTGTATGTCAAATAACATATGAGCAAATGAAAACGAAATATCAAACTTGGTTTTGAATAAAATAAGTCATGTGGTCTATTACCTCAGCTGTTTTAAATTTAAATATGACAGTTATTATAATAGTCCATATCCAACATAATGTGAATTAATAATCGACATATGTTTGAATTTTCAAAGCCAAGCTTGATTTCACTTTCGGTTGCTCACATGTTAAAACATTTAAACAGAGCCAGGATTTAATATGGAAGAAATTAAAATTTAAGTTGGCATAATACTTGCTTAACTTAATTTTTGTGAAGTTATGGCACTACCTTACTCTTTTGTTATTGCTTTTTCATAAATGGTCATTTCCATTAAATGATGAAAAATAAAATCTTTTAGTTGTTTATTCACTATAGTAAACGCACAATTTGAAATAATAGTAGTAAAAGAAAACTACCAAGCTAACCAATTTATTATAACGTAATCTACATAAACATTTATCATAGTATAAGTATAAGCGATTACGTTATACTAGAAAAATAAACAAATGCAAGTGTGTCCACCTCATTGAACAGTGTCAAGCGGTCGTCGTAGAAGTAGTTGTTGGTTGATTTTTGTTATTTTCACTATTTTTCAACGGCACTATCAGGGCTGAGGTCTTTGACATATTCAACATATCCGACATCTCCAACACCTTCAACTTCTTTTTCCGAATAATCGTTTGTTTTTTCTGGATCGGAAGTTGCCTGTATGATCACTACATGGTTTGGAGTTACGACAGTTGCGGGTGTAACACGATTAATCATCTGAACGTGCACTTTCAGAGCTACGACAATCACCAACACAATTATTCCTATCGGTACACCTAGAAGATGGAATAGAAAAACCGTGCTTGCACTAATTTTCCTATGTTCAACATCCTGTAATGTATTTTGATCCTTAGCTGTAGTTACATAAGCATTTTCAATGGATTGAGTTGTTGTTTGAAGTGAAGGCATCTCAACTTCTCCAACACCTCCATAATCGTCAAAAATTGGTTTCTCCTTCTTGACAACAGCATTTTCTTGAGTTGCAACGGAGTATTTGTTAGTAGATTTAAATTTGGGGTTTATCAGTGTCTTGAACTGAATTTCGCCTTCAGCTGACAGGCTATAGTATGCGGGGGGCGCTTCTTCATGTCCAAACTTGTTTCCATTCCAAAAACCAATTACCGCCCCATCAGGTTTTCGATCTGGACCAGAGTCGAATTCTGGGTTGAATCCCGTAATTTGGTCAGATGCAATATTGAATATCATCCACACAACAACCAAACGCAATAATAGTACAGCCATCATTGCACTAATATTTACACCTGGTATCAACGGTAGTATATTCTTGCGAGCAGCTACAGCTGTTAATGTTGAACTAATAATTCTTTCAATGGGCGGATATTTATATAGCATCTGATGACGTGTCAATAATTACCGAAGAAGGTATGAAAATCGCGAGCTAGGTTGAATATTTACAGACCGTTCTCTTAATCATTTAGAATTCTTGAAGTTTAGTTATTTCTCGAACGTAAATTTTATATAGCACTGGTCTAAAGTTTGAAATGGCAACTATAAGTATCAGAGTAATCCACTTTCCAATGAATTGCAAGGGAACAGTGACCTAGTGTGTATCTATACGTAGAACAAATATGAAAGATTTTAAGTACAATCTAATATCGTTCAACTGAACATAATCGAAAGCAATGGAACGCCCTGAATATAGACAGTTTGAGCATAACAACAATTCCGTCAACTACACTAGTTTGTTGATAACTTTGGCATGTTTTAATACTTTGAGCTTATAGTTTGCCAAACTTCTTTTGTTTAACGACTTTCTATACGCACATGCGAATCATAATTCAGCGCTTCTACGAAATCAGAGGCATCAATTCACGTGATCTAACGATTAAAGGTTTTCAGAAATATTTCAATTAGATGCTTTTCAAGTATTTTATCAAGATATGCACTTTACTATGCGTTTATTATACAGGGTGACCGGTTTCAAAGCGGAACATAGCGAGTTTTTAATTTTTAATAATCAAATGATATATCTAACAGAATTGATGTCTGAGGACCTTCAACGCCCTCTCCCCTAATTTAAAGTTCTGATCTAGGCAATTTTGTGGTTTTGTGATATACCATGATTTTGCTATGTTCGGTTTTGAAACCGGTCACGCGGTATAGGTTAGCCATATTTTGAAAATATAATATGGGGGGAAAAAGCGCTTCTCTGCTCTTGAATTAAAGAAGGCGGGTTTATTAATTCACTTCAGAAATACAATAGATATCCAGAAAATATTACTATATCACATTTGCTTTTAAAATGCATACTAAAAATTCAAAATGTGAGCACAATAATTAGTTTGTATTCAACTTAAATCTGAAATGTGATTTAAAGTTAGTACAGAATATTATGAATGAAAAAAGCATGCTCTGAAAGTCCAGAAGACAGTTTTAAAATTTATTTGTTGGAAATAGATGGTTATGACGTTTAACAAACAAAACTATGTGTTTCTTTAATTGAATGCTTTAAAGGGGAGCAGTAGATGATTTCCACTGTTGCCAGATTATACTCTACCAAATATAATCTTCAAATAATTTTAATTGCAATATAACCATGGAATTTTTAAATAGAAGAAGGTATATGACTTCCAGTGTCGTCACGCGATATACAGAGTGTTTTATAAAAGTTCGTATATTTTTAGATTAAGTGGTATAATGAGAGACCGCAGGTGAGCCAAGAATTGCCTTGGTGTGAAAAAAGCTACAACAGTTTGTGCGTTTTATCGGTTTTATGTTTCATGTTTAGTTTGAGTGATTTTTACTGATTTTACAGGTAAGTATTCTTTCTGTAAGCAATCTGATGCATATATACATGTTTTGCAGAAGACCCTTCGGACACTAGAATTTCGAACATTAAATCATCAAATGCCACACTTACTTCTTTGAAAGAAGTTAAAGGCACACTTGTAAAAATGATGTATCCAATTCTACAGAATCATAAGAGAAGCGAAGTTCGAAAGAGAAAAAGTGAGAGGAGTGACATTTTAATGTCAACCTCTTACAAACAGGCTTTGAAAGAAAAACAAAAATGAAAGAGAAGAAGAAAAAAATCTGTAAAGGGCTTTACTCAAAACTTCCCTCGCAGTGGACGTTGTGACAGCTGTATTTTCGATAAACATATATTCTTTTACCGAAATGACGGTTAAGCGCAATGTTTTAATATTGCTGACATACCGAGAAACCAAGAAATTTACAGATGGGCACGGGCCCAGCGGTCCGCTTTCTGCAAGCAAAGGCAATTGCCAAGGTTCTGGGCTAGTTTATAGTTTTATGAGGATACTTTCATAAAGACAAGTGGGCGTTGTGACACTAAATAATTTTAAAAATCGAAGGAAACTGTTGGTAAAACTATCTTCACGTTTTTAATAATACTAAATTCAATTTTTGAATAAAAAAAGTATATCGTTAATGAGATTCGAACTAGTGCCCACGAACGAGCCCGAACATTGGATTCCTTTGTTCCACGGTGAACTACGGCTGCGCTGACTGCTCCACGCCGGCGCTGACAAGTCTTGCGATCCAGGTCTATTTAACGTAACGCACTTATTCGTTGTTTCTTTTTGTCTCGTACACCAGTTATCCTGTATTTGTTGATTCCCAAATTTGGCAAGGATAAAGCCAGCACTATATACAAATTAGTACTTTTATGTATTCTTTCAGACGAGGGAAGTAATAAGAGATCAGTTCAAAAAACCAAAAAAGCAGCTTTACAATCAAATCAAATATTTATTTCCGAAAAACAATATAAATTATATTGGAAATTAAAAGTACATATTATATAACATAAAAAATACAATTTTTACATGCACAATTAAAACAATTTTAAAACGATGTTTGAAAAAAATCATTTAAATTGTAGAATTCATAATCTTGAAGAAGTCGTTCCAATTTTATTTTAAATTGCTTTAAGAGTTTGTGACCTTTTTATACTTGCAGGTAATTTATTATAAATAGATAATCGTGTACATAATAAATTTTTTAAAACGTTGATTAGTAAGTTTAGTTACCTCTAATTTCTTTGAATTTCTAGTGTCGTGTGTGTGAATATCATTTCTTTTATTGAATGACGGCAGCTGTTTAAATACAAGTGATGCTGTTTCGAATATATATAAATTTGTAATAGTAAAGATTTTACTATATATGAATTTTAAATAATGTGTTTAATATCATTAAATCAGCGACATCCCAAATATATATTCCGTAGCGAAGTACTGACTCAAATAAAGCAAAGTATGCTTGTCGAGCAATCTTTCGACCGACTTCGTAACGCAATACTTTAATTGCATACCAAGCAGTTGTAAGTCTAGTGCAGAGAGATGCAATGTGTTTATGCCATTTTAAATTTCCGTCGACTTTTATGTGATTTACATTTTCTATTATTTCATTATCGATATTAACAGAAAATTCATTTGAAGATGAATGTGTTATGTTAAATGGCATTATTTTACTTTTTGTTAGATTAAGTGATAGCGTTGTTATTTGCAAACCAATATTTTTAAAATACCGGGATAAACAATGCAATTTAAAGATTTAACATTATTGTTGGCCCAAGATACACTTGTATCATCAGCAAATAGTGTCATATTTCATGTAGAATTGGACGAAATGTCGTTAATGTATATTAGAAATAGCAGAAGCCCCACTACACTACCTGGTGGGACCTCGCATAGTACTTCTATTTGATGAGATCTGAACGTATTACACACATTTCCGCTATAGTGTTTAATTTCAACTAATTGTTTACGATTATTTAAATGTGATAGAAACTAATCTAAGGAAATTCCTATGAATTCGTAATTTCTTACATCAGTTAAATTCTAAATTTCCTATCATAAAGTTCACATATGGAATGCAAAACGAAGGACAACTACCATTTCTGCCTTAGTAATAAGAGATAAAAATACATTAGAATTCGTTGTTTATAGAAAGGAAAACAATGTAAACAGACTCATTGTTTTCAATACAAAATGGCTGCTCTAAACTTCTTAGTGCATAGACCGCCAACTTTTCCTTTAAACAAAGATCGGTATAACACCGAACTTTAGACTATTAAAAACATTGTTATTTACAATGGTTTCTTTTCTAAAATTATCAACAATTTGATTAGGAAACAAAAAACAAAATTGCACGTTTGAAATTCCACAACTCTGGTCAGTCTTAGAAGTCAAGGAGTCAAGTACATCAAAATTCCATTTCACCCGGCTACAAAAGACCTAGAGAAAAATTGTAAATATTTAGGCTTTAAAGTTGTTTATATTTCAAACAACAATATTGGAAATTTATCGGGAAATACAAAAGACAAACTTAAGACTTTAGAAATCTGGAATTTACGAAGTTAAATGTTCTCATTGTGATTCTAAACATATTAGACAAACACTTCGTAATTTTGGTACTAGGTTTAAAGAGCATATAACTTCAACACCATCGAAACATCTAGTATTGCCCAACACATTTACGAAACGGGTCATGGTATTACGGAAACTGACCTAACAATTAAAAAGGCATTAAATTCAGCAAAATTCTTTTGGATGTTTGACCACTCTGATTTTTACGCTGTGTTGAAGTTGAGATCTGAGTCAGATAGTATACAAATAGCATTATAATGTGCGAGAGTGCTGACTTTCAATGGCGGTTTGGTGAAAGGTATATCTTCGGCCAACTTTGTCGGTTTAGTCTCGCTTCAGGGCTATTCAAGTTGACAGCTTAGCTGTCGAAATATGCATTTATCGGTTGTTAAATATTTGTGTAGTTAGGGATTTTCAACGTATTGTGTTTGATTCAAATCCCAGGCTCTAGCAATGTTAGTAAAATGAAACAGGTGTCTATTTTTTGCTGAATCTAAAATGGCCCTTAAATATCATGCAAACATATAGGAATAGGACATATCTGGTTCAAGAATGGTCTACTCTGCAATAAATCTAAGTCTTTTATAATATTTAAAACTATTACATAACGGTTTATTTCAAAAATAATTATAATGCCCTGTTACAACAACCAAAATCCTTAAATTGCGAGTTTGATTTAGAAGCAAGTATATGGATATGAAGCGTAAAAAGTAGACATTAAAGTCCCCAGTATTTCCTTAAATTTGTGTGGTCTTTTAAGACTATTCTAAGTTAACGATTCTGTTAAATTTTTGAAGGTGTGATATATACAAATAGTAAATGTTATTAGACAATATACTGTTACGATCCTGAGGGCCGAGGGATGAATGAGTCAGCAGCCTTGGCGATTAATACGCGAGCGTTCCAGAGCTTCTCGAGGCGGCTGCAGAAATATGAGTCACAGCGGTCGAATGCTCGGGAAGCGCCCTAGAACCAGGTGTACTGAATGACTCACGCTCGCTTACGAGAACAACACCTGCGAATGCCGGAGTGCATTCGCGAGGATTCTGGAATCTCCCAGTGAAATATAAATGGGCGGCTTTCAGACCTGTAGGGCAGTTCGTATTCAACATCAGAGCGGCGAGCTCCCAGATAAATAAAACGCGTGAAATAAATAAATCCGGATGTAGTAGAAATACATCGTTAGTGTTTAAGAGTGATATAAATAGTTGTTAGAAATAGTGCCGTAGTTTAAAAGTAATTTGTAATCTGCTTGATAGTTTGTTAGTGCTTGTAAATAACAATAATCGTAATAATTAATCCAATAGTGTGTAAATAAATATTTGAACCCATGTTTGTCGTATAATTTTGAATAGCCCGAACGTTAAGAACGTAACAGTGGTGTCGGTGTGAGGTTTTGTACCGGGGGCTATAAGAAAATTATTGAACAAACATTAAATAAATAAATTGTTAACAAGTGCCGATAAAACGACGGTCAGATAAATAAATTTAAGTGGATAGTGTGGATGCCTTTGACGAGATCTCAAAGCAGCAAAATGGAAGCCCAATTAAGCCAACTTTTGCAACTGATGCAAGTTAGCCAGGACAAGGCGGAAAAAGCACAAGAGGATCTTAGGAAAGAGATCCAAGCTGGGCAGGAGAAGGCAGAAAAAGCGCAAGAGGAACTTAAGAAAGAGATCCAAGTTGGCCAGGAAGAATTGAAAGCCGGCCAAAATAAGGCAGAAGAGAATGCAGAAAGGGCACAGGAAGTACTGAAGGAACAGTTGAGAGCCGCGCAAGAGGATCTTAGAGAAAAACTTGAGGAAAAACTGAGAGTCACTCAAGAAGACCTCAAGGATGAACTTCGGGAAGATATGGAGAGAGCGTTGGCCGGAGTTCGGAGTGACATACTGGAGCTGCAGTCACGAAGTGGCCAAGGCCAACCAGCTCTCTCTGAATCTGCTGGCAGCTCTTCTCCAATTGCAGTGAATCAGCCTACCTTATCGCGAGTTGCTGCCCCTCAGGTTGCTCTGTCCCAAGATACTGCCCCAGTGAGGCCCGCAACATCTGGCTTGCACATGAAACTGCCCTCTTACGATGGGAAAACGCCATGGTCAACATACCTGAAGCAATTTGAAGCCGCAGCCGTTGCTAATGGTTGGGGAATGGCAGACAAAGCGACCGCATTGATCCTGACATTGCGAGGGGATGCTCTGAATGTTTTGCAAATGATTCCAGAAAATCAGCAGAGGGACTTCCAGCAATTGGTGAATCGTCTGGAACGGCGTTATGGCAACGGTCATCTTCAGCATGTGCATTGTGCCCAGTTGAAGAACAGAATTCAGAAGTCGGGGGAGACTCTGCAAGAACTGGAGGCCGATGTTGCTCGATTGGTTCGGCTCGCGTATCCATCGGCGCCGGAGGACTTCCTGGAGCAGCTAGCCGTCCAAACATTCGTAGATGGAGTTAAAGACGCCGATACTCAGCAAGCGGTACGTCTGGGGCGCCATAGGACACTGGGAGAGGCCTTAGCCCATGCATTGGAATTTGAAGCGGCAAGGAGTGCTTCCAGAGGACATGGTCGTGTCCGCGGTGTCGCCACGACGGAGATGGCGCCTGAATCCATGGAGGACATGTTGCGACGACTTATAAGGCAGGAGACGAGGGAGAAGGGGCCCCGTTGCTGGAGCTGCGGAGAGATGGGTCATCTTAGGGCTCGCTGTCCGAAGAAAGGAGCCCGAGTGTCTGACGAGCCGTCGGAAAACTAATGCGGGTCGACAAGAAGGGGCGAGAGTCGACTCGTGATTGCCATGCCCCGGAGATTCCCATACATGTGTCGTCCGTGCAACACCAGCCTGATAGCCTCTTCATTGATGGGAAAATAAATGGAAGAGTTCGGTCTCTGCTGTTGGATACTGGAGCGACGAAGTCCATCGCCAGGTCTGACGTAATACGAGACGAGGGTGAGCTGCTGCCCACCAGGACACGCCTTCGCACTGCCACGGGAGGCGCGGTGACCACGCATGGGGAGATGGATATGAAATTGAAGATTGGGAATCAAACCCTCAAGCATCGGGTCCTGATTGCTGACATTGCGGACGAGTTCATCCTAGGAATGGATGTCATGAATAAGTGTGGGTTCACTTTGGACCTGGGACGCGGCGTGTTGCACGTGGGTGGGGAGGAGCTTTCCCTACACCCAAGAGAAGAGATCGCAGTACAAGTGGTATTGGCGGAAGATGTTACTCTGCCTGGACGAACCGAGAGAGTCGTGGATGCATACCTGGATGGCGATCTCCGGGGCAACGTAGTGCGCATGATTGAACCCGATTATGACAAGGAGCTCACTCATGGTATCCTGGTTGGGAAGACGTTGGTAAAGACTGGGCTTAAGGTCCCAGTAAGGATGATGAACGTCAACAGGGAACCAGCAACCGTCAGGAGAGACACAATCCTGGGAAGGTGCACACCGGTCTCCGCCGTTGTGAGAACGATTACTAGTGGCGGCGGCCGCAAGGCGAAGGACTGCCCAGAGTCATTAATTAACACCGTGATGTCTACGTGCAAGGGCGTGAGCCAGCAAGAACGGAAGAAGATCGAAGATCTGGTGGCCCGGTACCAAGACGTCTTCGAGTGCGGAGATCATCCCAGCGGCCGTACGGACGTAGTTAAACATAAAATCAATACGGGGGATGCTCAACCGATACGCCAACATCCAAGAAGGTTGCCCCTCGCCAAACGGGAAGAAGCTGAGAAGATTGTCCAAGATATGCGAAACCAAGGGATCATCGAACCGTCCAGCAGCCCGTGGGCCTCTCCTGTGGTGCTTGTCAAGAAGAAGGATGGCTCAACGAGGTTCTGTGTTGACTACCGACAGCTGAACCATGTGACCAAGAAAGACAGCTACCCTCTGCCACGAATTGATGATACCCTGGATACACTCTCCGGTTCTCGATGGTTCTCGACGCTAGACTTGAAGAGCGGTTATTGGCAAGTCGGAATGGAACCCGCGGACAGGGAGAAGACTGCATTTACTATCGGAACTGGGCTCTGGCAGTTCTCCGTCATGCCGTTCGGTTTGTGCAATGCCCCCGCCACGTTTGAGAGGCTGATGGACACCGTCCTGAAGGGTCTATCTTGGCAGACCTGCCTGATTTACTTGGACGACATCATAGTGGTGGGCAAATCCTTCAACGAGCATCTGAAAAACCTGGAGGAAGTGTTCGGTAGATTGCGAGGTGCCAACCTGCGATTGAGTCCAAAGCAGTGCCACATCTTCCAGAAGGAGGTACAGTACCTGGGGCACGTCGTATCCCGCCAGGGAGTAGCAGTAGACCCAAGTAAGGTGAAGGCAGTGCAAGTTTGGCCAATCCCGAAGGATAAGCATGAACTGCGAAGCTTCCTGGGCCTCTGTACTTACTACCGACGGTTTGTGCTGGGCTTCGCGAACATCGCAAAACCGTTAACCCGTCTAACGGAAGAGGGACGACAGTTCGAATGGAGTGCTGAGTGCGCGGAGGCCTTCGAGACGCTCAAGACTGCCTTAACCAGTTCACCTGTACTTTGCTATCCACGTCAGGAAGGCCAGTTTATCCTCGACACTGACGCTAGCAATGTCGGAATAGGTGGTGTTCTGTCCCAGGTCCAAGATGGGCAAGAGAAAGTCCTGGCATATTTCAGCAAGGTCCTGTCCAAACCAGAGCGTAACTATTGCGTAACCAGGAGGGAGCTTCTGGCAGTAGTCAAGTCCGTGGAGCATTTTTATAAATACCTGTATGGGAGAAGATTCTTACTGAGGACCGACCATGCTGCTCTAAGATGGCTGCTGCAGTTCAAGAACCCTGAAGGGCAGGTGGCTAGGTGGATCGAGCGCCTACAAGAGTACGACTTTGAAATAAATCATCGACCTGGCACAGCCCACCGCAACGCCGATGCGTTGTCCAGGAGGCCCTGCCCTGCGGACTGCAGCCACTGTTCGAGACTGGAGAGTCGTGCGGTACCCATCAATCGTACCACTGTAGTCGACGACTCGTGGGAGCTAGACGAGTTGCAGAACAGCCAGGAGAACGACCCCGACTTAGGCACAGTTATAGCCTGGAAGCGAGATGGCCGTCGACCTACCTGGCAGGAGGTCTCCGCCACCAACCCAACGGTGAAGACCTATTGGGCGCAATGGGACTCCTTGCAGCTCGAGAACAACGTCCTGACACGAATCTTGGAAGACGAGGACGGTAGGGCAACGAGATCACAATTGATGGTTCCAAGGAGTAGAGTGGCCGAGGTTCTGCGTCACCTGCATGATGGCTCCTCTGGGGGACACTTTGGATTGAAGAAGACGTTGCAGAAGGTCCGAGACCGGTTCTACTGGGCGAGTTGCAAAGATGATGTCCGAGAGTGGTGCCGGAGGTGCGAAGCCTGCGCTACAGGAAACGGACCGGTTGGTAGACGTAGAGCTGCGATGCGGCAGTACAACGTCGGTAGTCCGTTCGAGAGGATAGCCATCGACATCGCTGGACCATTCCCCGAAACCGAAGCGGGAAATAAATACATCTTGGTGTGCATGGACTACTTCACCAAGTGGCCTGAAGCATATGCCCTTCCGAATCAAGAGGCCGGTACTGTAGCTGATGTTCTGGTGAAGGAGTGCTTCAGCCGTTTTGGAGTCCCCCTGGAATTACATTCCGACCAGGGCCGGAATTTCGAGTCTGGACTGTTCCAGAACGTTTGCAAGCTGCTGGGGATACACAAGACCCGGACCACTGCCCTCCATCCTCAATCGGACGGCATGGTGGAAAGGATGAACCGAACCATGGGGAAGCATCTGTCCAAGGTGGTTTCCGAACATCAGCGTGACTGGGACCAGTACATTCACCTATTCCTAATGGCCTACCGATCGGCAGTACAAGAGACAACCAACCACACCCCAGCTACGGTACTCTTTGGGCGCGAGCTGCGATTGCCATGTGACCTCAAGTTTGGAAGAAAGCCTGGCGAAGAAACGGCCGGGGAGGACTACGTGGGGAACCTGAAGAAGAGGATGGAAGAGATCCACGACGCCGTACGCCGAAACATTCAGGGTGCCAGCGACCGAATGAAGGACCGATATGATGCCCGCGCTGAGGCCGGTGGTTTCCAGCCTGGCGATTTGGTATGGCTTCATAACCCCCAGAGGCGTCGTGGCCTCTCCCCCAAGCTCCAAAGAAACTGGGAAGGCCCCTACACTGTAGTTGCTCGACTGAATGACGTGGTATACCGAATCCAGAAACCTCCTCGAGGAAAGTGCAGGGTGGTGCACTTCAATCGGTTGGCCCCATATGCCGGAACGAATGAGGAAGTGGAGGCTGTCACGGAACAACCCCTGAGACGACTAGGGACCGGAGGAACCTCCTTCCAGGAGTTTATGGCCGCTTATGGGGGTACGAAGACTGCGCGATTCGGAGTTACTACAGAGGTGCAGCGTGACCTGTTCGACACCCTGCGGCAGTATTCCCTGGCACACTGCGTCGCCCAGGACCTCCGGATGTCTAGGGGGATCGCCGCTGCCTTCCGGGAGCAGTTTGGCCGGTTAAACCAGCTGCGAGAGCAGGCACCTCAGGTTGGCAGAACCTTGCAGCTGAAGGAAGGCAACAGCTCCATTTATTACCTGGTGACGAAAAGGTTGTCTCACGAAAAACCTAGTTACCAGGAGCTCTGGTCTGCTCTTTTGGACCTTAAGGAGCAGATGGTGAAGAACGGCGAAACCCGGCTAGCGATGCCGAAATTAGCATGCGGCCTGGATTCGTTGGACTGGAGGGTCGTACGCAGCATGCTGGAAGTAGTCTTCGACCAGACCGGCATCCAGATCGAGGTCTGCTGTTGCAGCCCGGCGCGAAGCATTGAGCCCACGGTGGACTGCTACTTCTTCAACCAGTCAGTGTGCAAGAAAGGCACCGCCTGTAAGTACCGTCATCGAATCCCCACAAGAGCGAGTGACAGGCACCCGACGCAACTCGTTCTGGGACAGAACGACCTAAGGCGGGGGCAGTGTTACGATCCTGAGGGCCGAGGGATGAATGAGTCAGCAGCCTTGGCGATTAATACGCGAGCGTTCCAGAGCTTCTCGAGGCGGCTGCAGAAATATGAGTCACAGCGGTCGAATGCTCGGGAAGCGCCCTAGAACCAGGTGTACTGAATGACTCACGCTCGCTTACGAGAACAACACCTGCGAATGCCGGAGTGCATTCGCGAGGATTCTGGAATCTCCCCAGTGAAATATAAATGCGCGGCTTTCAGACCTGTAGGGCAGTTCGTATTCAACATCAGAGCGGCGAGCTCCCAGATAAATAAAACGCGTGAAATAAATAAATCCGGATGTAGTAGAAATACATCGTTAGTGTTTAAGAGTGATATAAATAGTTGTTAGAAATAGTGCCGTAGTTTAAAAGTAATTTGTAATCTGCTTGATAGTTTGTTAGTGCTTGTAAATAACAATAATCGTAATAATTAATCCAATAGTGTGTAAATAAATATTTGAACCCATGTTTGTCGTATAATTTTGAATAGCCCGAACGTTAAGAACGTAACAATATGTTAAAGATCGAAAGTAA
>CALNHX010009839.1:22382-45825 GCA_940337035.1 Agriotes lineatus
GCTAAATTTTGTAAATTTAAACAAATTATTATAAGAATTGCTGGACGTTAATTTTTATAGATTCCTAAAATGGATGGAATATTTAGGGAAGTAGAGTTGAATTAAATATCCTCGACCATTGTTATTTGTCCTTACATTGCAAATTTTATAACATTAAATTATAAGAATAGTAGAATTGTTCTCGGAAAATCGAGGTCAGACGTACAGGATATAGTCCTAATCTAAAAATAGAGGAAGAAGAAATTTATATAAGCCGGAAGTTTGTTCGCATATTTTAAAGACATCCTGTATACTAACACAAACTCTTGCAAAATTATGCCCTACAGTACGTTATTTACACAGGGTGATTCATAATTATGGTCTATAAGTTCAAGGGTAGTTGGAGAATATCAAGCAGACTAACATAGCATAACAAACTATAGGTCAAAAATAAATAATAATATCACAAAAAATTAAAACATTTAGTCCAGGAAAAAAACAGTAGTTTGGTTATTTCAATCACATTTGTTGCATTAGATTAATGTCCTCTTCGTGATTTAACCAGTGGTTCTCCTAAGTCCACGATTTCTTCAGTCAGCCATTAATACTTAATGTAATATATTTCTACTGAGGCCAGTATGCGCCCATTTAATTTAATTACCATACCTACGAAACACCCTGTATATGAATATCTTATATACTCTGTCAGCTTATTTATTAAGGGATGTCCTATTCTTAATAACAAAGGTTCCGTTGCGTTTTTTAGTTTATCTTTATTTCAATTGTAGTATTTGTTGACCGATCACTAAATTTTTTCTTTCTAGCACGTTTAAGGTGTAAATTGAAGTGTTTTCTAAAATATAGGCAGCACGAATATGTTACTGAAAGAACCAATTAATCAAGCGAAATTTAGCATCAACCACAGTCACCCTAAAATAAATTAAAAAGTATGTGCAAAAACTCGTGTAGACTATATGAAGTTTCTAGATAACGTCTGCAAGTCTGAATTAACCGCGCAACTGTTGAATTCAGACAATAGAAAAATACTATTATCAGATACGTACTAGTATGCTAAATTGTGTAGAAATTTTAAAATTTTTAATTAACACGTCATTGACTAATGTCATATTGTTGACAATAATAGCAGACAAATTAACACGGCCTTTATAGCGCAAGAAGAAGGATTTGACATTGACAAAATTAGTTCAAGCAAGAAATTTGATAGAGATGTTGCATTTGCTTTGTTATTGAATATACTGAAAGTTCCCTAAAATGGAAGCTGGTGCGTATTGAAAATGGCTGCCCATTTTTGATATTTTATATATAATTCATTAACCGTTGGAAATAGAAATAAAACTTTCAAATATTCCGATTTTGGGCAAAATGCACTGAAAAAATAGCGTTTACTATGTTTTCAGTCAAAGTTAGTCATAACTAAAGAGATCTCGGCTTAAGAGAAAGGTAGAGTGCTAACCCCAGGTAGTCGGTTTTCTGCACTTCCTGTAGTTCCGCAACGCTGGATTTGCTCCTTCAATAATTTGCGATTTCTTTGGTGCGTGTTATCGTTGTCAGTACGCTTTCCTTGGCCTAGCTTGACCGTGAGGCGGCTGGAATGCTCTCGATGTTCGCATTCTTTTGTCTAACAGCGTCCCTTTCGTTTGGCGGAGCGCCGCGGAGGTTTTTGATGCTTGCATTTGGTGGCTTTAGTCTTGCCGCTGTACGGGCCTTCAGTTTTTGGTATTTAAAGAAGTTTTGAGGCGCCGCTGTAGAGCTGAGTATCGTCTGGTTTGGTCATTATGTTGGAGAGTTTATTCGACACGGTGCTGCATCTAACCTTGGGTGTCCGATTGCCCAGTGCATCCGGGGTGAGTTCCGCTTTATATTGTTGGTCGTTTAGAAAAGGTTTGCATGCATTTATTTTGTCTTGCGTTTTCCTATCTTCTGTGTGCGACCCCGCCTTGCTACGCTTCGATTTCCAAATTCCTCAACCCGGCTGGATCCTCAATAAGCATTTTGGGTAGCGCTCAATGGAAGCCGCTATCAGGTTTTATTCTAAACTATTTATGTGCATCCGCATTTCGGCTTACGTAACTTGAGTATTGTTTTCCCGAAACATTGCGAGAAGGCAAGTAAGGACCGCTCAGCCGCTTTTAATTTGTTGTGCAGTTACCGGCAAATTATTGTCCAATTATGTAAGAGTTTGTAACTGCATTGTATGATCATTTGTATTAATTGTTGGCATTTCTAAGATTGCTCAGTATTTGCCATTCCGGCACTTAGTAGCGCACTCGCAATTTTGGAAGTTAACTACGAGTACTTGAGTAACCTTGTACGTTAAATAATCTGTGGATTTTACTGTGATATTTAAATGCCAATTATACTGCGATATTTAATGGTGGTTATTATTATTTGTTACTGCTACCGATGATTGTTTGGGGCTTTCTTTCAGGAGATTTTGGACTGCTGGAGTTTACGAATTCTCGTTGTATGCCTGAGCACATTCGTCGTTATTGTCAAAATTCGTTGGCGTTCTACCGATCTTATGTAATTAATTGATTTAAAGAACTCAACGTTTTTAGTTTCTTGAGAGATTAGCCAACGAATAAATGTTGTTACTTTTTATGTTAACACGTTTTTAATAGTGTTTCGCGAGAAACGAGAGTTTTCTCGTTCTCGCTCTCGTTCTCGCAGCGAGAACGAGACCGAGACCGAGAACGAGGGCGAAAATGTAAAACGAGAACGAGATCGAGAGGTAGGGTAACCGAGAGCAATAATTTTGTCGTAACTCTCGCTCTCGCTCTTGGTTTAAAAAATACAAAAGCGGAGAAAGGATACTTTATAGTTATTTATTGTATAAGTGTTTTAGATGGCGTTTTATGTATGCAAGAATGTTTAAACGCGAGAACGCAGTTCGAGCTTTTAATTTTCTTAAGTGGATAAAACGCAACTAAACACGAATGCAATACAACGTTTTATCCAACAACTCAATAAATATCTAAAAAAACATACGTTTTGTATTGACAGCCATGAAAAGTCATAGTGACAATTTGGAAAGTACCGAAAGATCAAATGTTATACGTTTGGCAGTACTGAAGTGTATTGTTAGTCTATGTCAAATTCGAGAGGTTAATAGGTTAAGTTTTGTTTGTTATTTGACACAGATTGACGCAAAACTCAACCTACAAATTTTGAATTTGGCATAGCTTGACAGTGCTACCAACAATGCAGTAGTAAGTGACATGGTTTTATCCCACTAGTGGAATAAAGTAATTTCATTATTCCACTAGTGGATAAAGTGGTACTTTAGAGTTTAGACGGTTTATAAGTGTGGATAAAACTTCAATTATAGGGTGATTGTGGATAAAAGTATTTTATTAGTTACATGAAAACAAAATAAAATAATACGATTAAATAATTAACGATTAAATAACTAACAATGCAATAATTATAAACACAAGATAATATTACATATCAAACCCAAATTCGATCTTTCAGACCACATTTAGCCCAAGAATGTAGGCAGAAAAGATATTTACTTGAGTCATCGTTAAGCCGAATTCTGTGTTTTATGATGATTAGTGAAGCTTGCGAAAACAATCTTTCAACGGGAGCCCAAGTAGCATTTATTACGAGAAGATCTCTCGCCATTCTTGTCAAATTGGGATAAGTATCACTATATTTTTTCCAGCATGCCAAAATACTGTGATCTTTTGGTGATCTTTTTAGTGCTAAATATTCATTAATTTCCAATTTCCAGTTGTTTTCTAAAATAGGGACGTGAAATCCAGATCATCATCGTGATGAGTTTTCTTCGTTAATGCTTTATGTTCTTGTCCAGCAACTTCTGTTTTTTGTCTTCAGCAGGTACTTGATATTTGTTTTCCGCAAGTCGTTAAATTAAATGTTTCGAATTTGTGACTTGGATCTAAAATCAAAATTATGCAATAAATCCAGTTACTCTTAGTCGAGGGGTACTCCGCGAAAAAATATTATGTACACTAATTCACAAGATTGTTAGTAATTCCTCTAATTCTATACTAATTCCCTAGCAATTCTCCTAATTCCTTACTAATTCCCCTAATTCCCTTGTAATTTTCTAATTCCCTACTAATTCCCCAGTAATTCTTCTAACTTCTTACTAATTCTCCTAATTTCCTACTAATTCCCTTGTAATTTTCTAATTCCCTACTAATTCCTTAGTAATCCTCCTAAATCTCCACAACAATAACTAGTAACACCCTTAGTATAATACTAGTATTCTAAGATAATAACACCAAAGTGACAATATTAATATCTACTCCTCAATTAAATTAAAAAATTATAAGTAAGATAATTAGATGTATGTTGGAAATAGCGGTCAGAATTTCGATGTAAACGAATTTCTATGGGGTCGAAGTTTCGACAATTTTATTTCGTCATCCTCAGGATTCTGAAGATAAGCAAAAAAGGATTCCTAAGTCTATACATACAGACTAAGTATGGGTCATCCCTAAAGACGATAAACACCAGTCTTATAATCGCTTAAATGTACAAATAGCTATCGTAGTTATAACTCGATATTTTTTGTTAATACTGTTTTGTTTGTTTATGTAAATAACCTATCGGATGGCGAAATAAGATTGTCAAACCGTCGACCATATAGATTTCAACCAAATTTCTTCAAAATCCTGACCCCAGTTCTCAAAATACTACTTCTACGATAAACTACATGATTGTTAAAACAAAATCTTGAAGATAATTAGAAATTGTGGAAATGTTTGCAATAATACCCCATGAAAAATGAACATTTTATTCACATAAAATACAGCGTGAGAGTGTATATCTACGGTTAATATTGAGAAGGTCCAACATTTTTAATTAAAATGGCCTGATTCCAATTAGATTGATAGCACCGTAGAAGATTAAATCTTTATGTGTATTATCAACGTCTTCCTTTCGATGCCAAATAAAAAAGTTGAGCTGGGCTTTTAAAAACGTTATTTTGTATTGCTCGTCTCCACTATCTTAAATTATTTGACCAATGAAAAATGACTGGTCGTTGAAAACTGCGTAATAGTTCTATTCGATCTAATTTAATTTCCAGTGCTGTTTTGCCTAAGACGTATTTAGATCCGGACTGAAAAAAATCTCCCAAACTATCAACCGAATCGGAATCGTCGAGTGCCATATATGTTCGTCTAAGTCAAGGTTGAAGTCGAGTCAGTGTCATTTGTTTTATTTCTTTTCTGTTGCTTCTTGTTGGTGATTTTAGAGGTTGAGGTTCAATCGATCGATACTAACTCTTGCGTTTGATCGATTCAAAGCCAGTAGCATAAATTATTTTTTAATTATTGACGACTTATTATGAACGATGAATTTTACATATGGTGATTTTTCGAATAAACGTTGACTACCCACATTTTCAGCATATCATCCCCATTATTTAGATTTGTTTTTACTAGATCTATGTCAATTTCGTTTTCTTCATTTTCGACTTCGTTCTCACCCGCAGCGTCGTGTTGTCCTTTGTACGTCCAGAATTCTAATGAAATTTCAGGAAAGGAACATGTATGTATTTCCAATCATTGTCTTTTGCATCGATACCAAGTTGTTTCCTGGAAGCTAAAGCATTCTGAAGAGCTTTTTCGACTTCGGGCTTTATATCCAAATTAAGTATTTTTTCTTCAGTTAGTATATATTTTTTTTATTTTTGAGCATTTTGTCTTCCCTTGGAAAGGTAAACGTCTCCATAAATCGTTGGTGGTACTCATATCATTCATTGTTTTTAATCTCTCAATTTGATTCAGCATGTTCTTTTTACTAAAATTGGTTACTGTGGAATACGTGGAGGTCATTGATCTGACAGCCTTAAATAGAGATTGACGTGTTTGATGCAATCACAGGTCTGAACATATTAGGTTTTAGTTTACTGCTTTTGAGATTCAATATAAGTTTAATCAAGGCGTATCTGTTCAGCTCAATGCAAAGGTACCAATTTCTGGACCAGAGTTGTATCTTGTTTGGTTGTTTGGTAGTTTACGCTACCTCTAATGCTGGCTCTCCATATTCTAGTAAAAATACAACATACCAAATGTGATATAATCTGATACTCAGTTCTATATTGGGACCCAAAGAAGACGACTCAATATAGTGCATATGTCAAGGTAAGCCACAGCGTCCTCACTCTGTGGAAACACCTTCAATTATTTTCAAACTACACATTTTTTGTATACCTACCACTATTTTTCAATAAATATAGGTTTTAAATTAAATCCCTATTCATAGCAATAATAGAAAAGTAAGAAATAGTTTAGTAAAACTTTATTTTGAGTAAATAAATAAAATGAAAAGCCGAATAGAGCAGTTGTTAAACGTTAGGCTGGCATAAGCAAGTCCTCCATTCGAATCCACAGTGGGCGTAATTTTTCCACCTTGGCGGTTGATATCAAGTCCGGTGAGACTAGGGTGACTTGATGTTAATTTGACGTATTTCTCCTTGCCAGGGTACGGGCAGATCATTGACCCCTATCACTCTAAAGTACCTTTGAATAGAATATATACTTTCTCTTTGTTCAGTTTTAGTAACAATAACTACATTATTGACATTGCTAAATTATAGGTTATGTTTCATCGTGATTCGCGTATATTTGGTCCCGAGTGGTGTAGCTTGAACAAGCGTCCACGTTCGATCAGCAGAGTTAAGCAACGCTGTCTCTGGTCAGAACTTGGATGGGAGTTCCACGGCTGCATTTCTCGGCGCCTAGTGGTACGGCTATCACTGAAAAAAGTTGGTCCCGGCGGTCATACAACATCATGGCAGTCGTTAGTGGGGTTGGAAGTCCTCATAACTGCACAGCGACGCCTGTAATTGGCCTAACGGCTGTTGGCTGAGTGCAAATAAAATAAAATAAATAAAAAAAAATAAAAATAAAATAAAGATTCGCACTACGTTAGGCCGCCATATAATTATATGCACTCACTTAAACTTTGGGGCGTTCTGCAGGATTTTCGGGGGATGGACTGATGCTTTTCTCAATGCGGAAACAATTTTTTCAATTCTTTCGCTTCTTGTCGCGACCTTGAGTTTGCTTTTTGGCAACTCGTATATATGGCGATGTGTTGGACGGCTTTGTAGACACTCAGTTAATGTTTCTGTTTTAATATTATTATATCGCGTTTGTATTCATACCACAGCGTGTGGCGTTAATGTGACAATTTCTAGTAATTATACAATAGGCAAATATTACGCCAAAAATATCGGTTTACACATAGATTTTGTTGGAGTTGACATTTTACTGACGCTTTTCTTTAACTGTTATTTTCAGAGCGAAAATTTGTTTTTGTTTATAAATAAACAATTGACTGAATATTGTCAGAGAAACCAACAGATTTTAAATAATGCGTGATACGTTGTATCAACATTTAAAAGATTAGGTTAAACATCAACTTTCACATGTTAGGTTAGAACTGCTGTTTCAAGAAAAACAACTCCTGTTGTCCCACTAGCAGTTTTAAAAACTAGCTACAGCTATAATTTGAGTAAGTGAACTTATGCAAATGCAATCACTCCTATCATAATGCTTTACATAGTTGCTTTACAGTTCAGCTTTTTGGAAAATCGCAGAGCTGTTCGACATGCCTTTTCAACCAATTTAGTGCTGACTGGCATGCAACCTTGTTATTGCTTTATTCAAGATACACCACGTCTAGATGGATAGTTCTCTTGTGCTGAACTACAACTTTATTGCTATAAATCGATTAACTTTTTAAATTTCACCGTCATACTAATTTGCGTAAGTAAAACATTATTAAAAAAATTTCTGATCATATGAGTGATATAATTGATTGTGTTTGTCAGATTCGTTTAGCTGTTACATGGCCAACATAATTCTGTAAGACCTTTATTACAATTTTAGTCAGTACATATTCACTTTCGCGTCGTTCGATCGTTGTGAGAAATCGTAACACAGCAATATTAATTTAAATATTGTTAGTTTTACTGTCATTAATTTTGAACCAGCCTTCTGGAATTTGCAGTGAATTTAGTGTAGAGAGAAATTCTTTAGAGCTTAGTTTAAATGTTTTCACAAAATTTCCACGTTCAATTGACATTAGTTTCGCATTTCTGCTTTTACGACTTACTGCGGGTTTTGCAAAATACTTTGGACAATTAGGAAATTGGGTTGGTATTGCATTTAGCTGGAGGGTATATGATCTAGGATTATCTGATGCTGTGATTATACAAGTTTTCCAGATCTCGAAATTTGCTCTGTTGTAGTCCATATAATATTTTCTTTAAGTAAATATAATTCGCACACCTTGGGGTTCTTCGATTGAGTAAAGCCTGTCTTTCTTGTAGCAGAAATCCATTTTCACGTAGAGCTTTATGTTTCAGGAAACTAAACACATGAACCTTTTCCGCGTCTTTGTAGCATCAACACCCAGCTACTGAACACTTTTATTCGGCATAATGATGTAATCATCTACCTACATATGCTTGTACCAATATAGTACATAATTGGAATAAGCTGCCCTTTACTTTATGAAGAGACCACTCGGCAACTACTGTTCTCAAACGCTAACAAGTGCGATTTCCATTCATTGAATTGACAACGATCTGCAATAGTATATTACATACCGAGGTGGAAAGTGTTTCATTACTGTCGAGAGATTAACTTAACTCGAGACAGGAATGAAACTTTTCACCGTGGTATGTATACTATTTTATTCACAACCACTTGATTCTAAACCATAATTTAAAAACGAGGTTTCCAGAGTCCCTGCCTAGACAGCGGTCGGCAATTGATTACTTTCCAACCGCTGCCACGGCAACCACTTTTCAGACCGGTTCGAAAGTTTAAAAGTTGGTAATAGCTCATTTTTCAACTTTTTAAAATCAATCACCTAATTACATATACGGTTGTGAATACAATTATTTACGAATTTATCTATAGATAATTAATCGTAATTAAGCTACACGCACTCCACAAAAAAACTAAAGAAAACAATAAATGACGTGTACATTGAATGAAGCTTAATTATAATTGATAATTTCAATAAATATGTACTACAATACAAAGACAGTTTGCCACGGCAGCTATAACTAATTGGCCTCATTCAACTGAAGTTACGAGCCTGTGACGTCGGAGACTTCCGGCCTCGGTTTTAAAACAATACTGACTAAGCATTCAGTAAGATTGTTATATGTCGTAAACGGGGATTTACTGACAGCAATTTTTTTAAAAGTATAATTTGCAGTTAAAATTTCTTCAAACCACTTAATAAGTACATCATTAGCAGAACGTCAAGCTCCTAAAAGCTAAGAAATATAATTCCAAAATAATGATCAGATGACGAAAATACTAAGCAAACACATTTCTCTGTTATTCCAATATTGTTTCTGGTGATGATGTAACTTTTATTTAAATGTGGCTATAAAGCTTGTAAACACTTACAATGCGCGTCTAAAATACATGTTTGAAGAAAATGTAACACAAATGCAACCCTTCTCACATATTTTGAGTTTATCGGCAATTTCTTATTTATTTATTCCTTAAGAAGATACCGCGAATGCAAGCCCACTTAGAACACGGCCATTACCGTACCACACTATTTAATAATACAATATACATATCATTCATAAATTTAAAAAAATCTGTTAAAGCCTTTACTCAGAACTTCCTTCGAAGGTGGAAGTTGTGTTACTAAACAATTTTAAAATTCAGATGAAACTACGAGTAAAAACGTTCTTAATACTACTTAAACAATACAAGGCAATATTTGGTGATGCGAATTACATAAATCTTGCCCTGTCTATATTTTACCTAAATTCTCTCTCTTTCATGCCAGGAAGGCGCCTTCTTCCAACAAATAGTTTTTGAGCTATACCGGCAATAGGCAGGCAGCCAGACAGATAGATATACAGACAGACAGACAGATAGACACACAGACAACCAGCCAGCCAGACAAACAGACAGACAGACAGACATACAGACGTAATTGAGAAAACCTATTTTTGTGATCTAGGAACCCTGGAACGTCAAGATCTGAAGAAATCTCGTAAACCGTTTTTTTCGCAATTACAATTCTTATTTGGTCTTTTATGCGAGGGAAGTAGAAATCAGCAAAGGGCTTTACTTAGAACTTCTCTATATGTGGTTCTAAAATATGTAAAATAGTGTTTAAGCTACAGTACCAACAGACGGACAAACAGACAAATGGACAAACCAACAGCTAGATAGATGGAACTGAGAAAGCATGTTTTTCACGTTCGGTATGGAAATACACGGTTTGTCTAAATGCAAAATCGATATGAAAAGTAGTAGGTTTCTGCTTAGCAACATTTTTCTGCATAGCAACGCACAGTTTAATTTTGAAATTCACAATTTTTAATATTTTAATATCAACATTTTTAAGTATTTGCCTCCAGTATTTGCAAACTACCATGCGCAATACCTCAGAAAAGTGTTTTTTTTTGTGCACAGCGCCTTTATAATTTCAGCTTCGGCTCGACTAGAAAACTTGCGCCTTGCGCATACAAACTACATTTTTCTTAACTTGTTCTACAATATACTATTTATTTGCGTTACCTAGGGACCCTGAAACGTGAAAATCTGAAGAAATCTCGGACGATTATTTTTTCACTATTACAATACTTTACGTCGGCGCGGCGTCTGTCTCCAACAAATACTTTTAGAGCTGTACCGGCAACAGACGAACAGGCAGACGGACAAACAGACAAACGAACGGACAGACAGGAAGACGGAAGTGAGAAAATTGCGTTTTTCGTCATTTAGGGACCCTGAAACGTGAAAATCTGAAGAAATCTCGAAAGGTGATTTCTCACGATTACAATTCTATATGTAATTTTTGTAATAATTGAACTGCTTGTTATCAAGAAAAGTGTTATCATTTACAAAGTGATAATTTATTTCACTTAAATGTTTCCTCTATATGTTTACTTCCCTAGGTTGGCTGTATAGCTCAAATATCTGTTCGAAGACATAATATTATACATACCGATAATATGTTTGTCTGGCTCAAAGCCGAATATACCTTGGGTCAAATATAATTCACAGGGTGAATTTTTGCTTTAACTTACGAATAGAGTAATATTTTGGATATAGGTCAGGTTTTTACCATTGATGAAAATGGAACCCAGCAGATAGAGGGTAAGTGTAATGATGTAATTTGCGTTACTAAGTGATTTCCCTTATTGTTCCAGTATTATAAGAATGTTAAAATATATTTACCCCCAAGTAGTGCGCTCTTGCGAAAAACATTTCGTGTAATCCCCTTTACACATTTTTTATAGTTGGAATTTGGTTTTTAATAGGTGCCCTCCAAACATTTTCGCTTATTGAATTTTAGTAATAAATTATAGGTTTTCATTTACCTACAACTGTATACAACTATTATTTTCGTCCTATACGTTGTACTTAAAGCACATTGCTTTTGAAATTAATGCAAAGATACGCATTTACAGGCGACGCAGGCTTCAAAGAATTATTATATCATAAAGAGTGTGGGTGGTTCCACTCCGCATACCCCAAATTCTGTCTTAACAAACAAACAAACAAAATATAGAGTTATCTGTGTTGCCTACTTAGAGTTAATACACCATGAAATGGGCAGCCCATATCTCAAAGGTGGAACTACTGGAGAAGCATAATTATAGCTAGGGAATTTTTCTGCCACTGACAGAGATATCAGGTATATCTTTAATGTGCGTAAGAGCACTTGAATTGATAGTTATAGTCTATATAACATATTTCTCTATCTATACGTATATTGCTGCTTCGGTTTCTGTTATATCGTCATTTTGAAATATAATGTCCGTATTGTGTGCAGAAGATACAATGGTACCGACGTCTTAGTAAGCTATACCATAAATATGTATGTTAAATAGTTCTGGGCCGAGTATACTACCCTGGAAAACTCCAACAGGAATTCTTTATGGAAACGCCAAGGAGTTATGGGTCATTTATTCTTAATCCCACGTTCTATTATTTCGGGAATTCATTGACAATGACGAGTAGTTGTATACCCCTCGTGAGAACCAAATTGTGTAAGAATAACATTTCTGTCTGACACCGAAATGTATAGTGTATAGCTTAGGGGTGGCCACACAGTCCATCCAGAGATGTTTTTGGGTCGATCGCAGAATTATTCTATAGATAAAGCAAAATATGTTTAATATTACTGAGACTTAATAGTGATGTAACCAAGGATCCATGGGCTTATCATAACAAACCAGCCCTTCAAGATTTTGTTATTCCAAACAAAAGTTGTTAGTACCTATTTGATCACTATTCTTCCCATTTTAAAGCTTAAATAAAGCACGAATAATTGTTCTTTTATAAATATAAACTGTATGATAATTACTAACTGGCTTTCACGGACGCATTGGCCAAGATCGAAGCGGCCCTATTTGACAGCTTATGGAGAGCTGCGGGCGGAGAGTGTCAAATGACGTAGGTTTAAAAATGGGCTGTTTATTGTTGAACCAAGGTCGCTTCACGTTTGGTTCAAGCAGTCTGCCCCGGGTATTCGCTATACGAGTAAATCGGTTTAAAATCTATCTATAAAAAGTTTTTTTTCAAAATTATTAACTAATTTGAAAGTTTGTTCATATGTTTGGACAAGATTACTCCGCGCTTCCATTTCAACTCATCTGGGTAATGCTTAGTGCAAATACGAGGAGCTGGCGACATTATTTGTTACGTTCAACTTACAAGACTGCAATTTTTCATTAAAGCATGCCTTGCAAAGATTCCTAATTCTTACCGTCTCCCTAAATACTTTCGGTAGTTGCCCATAGATGAGCTCGGCTTGCTGCTTTGCAATGTCTGTTTACCTGCGTACCATTCGGAACATACGTCCTTTGACGACACATCCTTAATGGCCTGGTGGCGCCAGGGAGCCGCAACTCACGAACAAGTCCATGCATGTTGAATTCAGCGGACTGCGTTGAGAGCAAGAATCCCTGCGTCACCTTGTGCAATCACGACGTTTCCCTATGAGTTAGACAGAGCACACAAGTAAGGCACTCGAGCGTTCCCCTCTTGATCCCGGTAGCGTCTCGTCATTATTATGCATCTGATACTTTCACGACCATGTAGCAAAAACGCAAATGGTCGTTATGTCATTACTTACGCCTAAGGGGTGAGTTTTCTTGGTGTTTGAAACAATTAGTGCAATTAACCTGCTTGGCGAATCCCTACAAGAGAGCATTTTAAAATGCCAATTCCATATAGCAGAGGTAATTAGTCGTCGATTTACCCTTTCCCAATACTTGCAACACGCAAGGACCTTCATTCTGTGCCCACCATCGCCCTGCAAAATGATTCATTACCGTCATTTCAACTGCTAGCGAATTACGCTGCTTGTTTTTTCCTACAAGCTTCCTGCTGCCAACAAGAGACGTTCTAGTTGCATCAAACAATTGCTTTGCCGCACTTTAACCAAGTACTGTGAAGTAGTTTAGTACAAGGTGACGTAATGTATGCCAAATATACATACACTCATATTTACTTTTTAACCGATTCAATTCAATTCTAACTCCAGAGTCTTTCATTTATGATACTTGTATGTGTTTGTTTATTTATCTACAAATGTTATTCTTTTCTTATGTATTAATTGTAAGTTTTCTGGCTAGGCAAAAAGTCCAACCAAGGTAGTTCCCAAAACAGCTGAGAAGTCGTGCCGGAACAACGAGGTGAAGCAACCGCCTCTTTTATTTCCTACTTCTGAGGTTTGACCAGCAACTTTCTTTATTCTATAAATAAAATCAGTGGCGCTTACCTTCTTTTTTTTGTTACGACTAACTTCGATTGTAAAGGTTTCTCGCTTTAAGCTAGGCCGTGTTAATTCGAACACCCCTTACACTGAGTTTTAATCTGTCAACTTCTTGTTATAGGACAGTTGAGGCGTAATTAGGGTGAGCTTTGCATTTTGGTTATTAACGTGTCTTAAAACCCAATTTAGACTGCAACACATAATCCAAAGGCGATTCTGTATTTATCACGTTTTATAAGTATAATCAATTTACCTTAAATATATTTAGGTCTTTAAGGTCCTTAATTCTGCACATCTATTCTTAAGCCGGTTTATAAACGGGTTCCAAACAGTTTAAAGAGCGGTTTGTAAACCGGTGTAAAACTGGGTTTTTAAACTGAACCGATTAATCGGATTATTTAAAAACCGGTTATTAACAAGTGTTGATTATCAATTGAAATTTGTTGGTAGATCTTTATAGACAAAAGTATCGGCCCTACTGCTATAGCTAATATCATTCCGGAATAATTTTAATAAACTAGTGAGTAAACTCAGGACACGGTAATTATTGCAGTCTGTAACATCTTCTCCTGGTTTACAGTATAGTAATAATGGGCATGTCTTCTAATCTTTGAATAGTGATAAATTCGCCGACAAACATTGCATAGGGTTGTAAAGAACGCTATGGACTTTTTACCATCACATTTCTTATTGATAATGATTTGATGTAGGTTGGGAGATTGATTATAATTACCGTATTGAGGAAATGTCGTTTTTATAAGAAATTGCATGCATAAATTTTTTTTCCAAAGAAACAGCAAAAAGTATACATTCTTCGTTGTCTGCCAAATAACCGCGATTGTTACCTATGAATGTTGGTATAATTGCTTGCTGTCTCCTTACATGTCTTTTGTAACTATGTGCTCTGTAATTGTGCATCTCCCATCAAATGCGATGATTTTTGCATTTGAAATACTCTGGTTCTTTGTAGCTCTCGTCGTAGCCTACTCGTCGTTTTATATTAAGGTTTGAAATATATACAGGAGGGATATTACAGTTTATTGTGCGTTTTATTGGTTTTGGAATAGTTGCCACACGAAAGGCGCGATTACTGTAGTAATAAACGTTTTATCATTGGTATCGATATATAGGCTGTTATTGATCGCATATGAATTAATTAGGTTGTTTGAGTTATCTGGACACTTCTTCCAGTGTACAGATTCATTTATTAGTCTTGACGCGTTGATATGTTCTGTCAATTTTAGTGTTAGCTTGTTCAATTATCACTCGTAAATTATAAGATTATAGTTCTCTGATTATTGTTTGCACAAGGGGAAAGACAAATATCAATGATAATTTTCAAAGACTTTCACGGCCATTGTCAGTATGTAAATATAGATGGATTTTCATGATGTGCAATTTCAACGCTAAAATAAATCTCATATATTTTATGCTATTAGCAGAATATGATCTTTAAAATAATATTTTATGTGTTATTTTACTTTGAGCAAATTAGAAATAATGGTATGAATAATAAAAAAAATAGTTTGTTCCAGGATTATGGCTATAAATTTCATGATAAATTAACCTATGTTGCTAATAAGAGGAGGCAGTCGTTTAAAAGGTTAAAAGGGGTCTTGGATGTATCAATATTCTTTGAAATTACTTGCTAGAAGGGTTGGTTTGATAGTTACCAAGATCTACTAGGTAATAAGCTTTGCCTTTGCAGTGTATTGTGCTAGGGCCTACTCATTGTTACAGTGGACCCAAAGTGGACGATCTACTGCTCCTTTTTTGTACATTATTTTTTGTGGGATTACCGTTAATATACTTCATACATTTAAATTCGGTCGCACAGTAATTTTTGATATGACCATAATGCTCGCAGTTGTCACATTGCGGAATATTCGGTAGTGTGGTAGTCGTGAGTTTCTGCATATAGCAGGAACCCGCAGCTTCCAATTTGCGTAATTAAACAAAGTTCAATCACTAAAACATTTATTAATATTTATTAATATTAATTATAATTCCACTTAATAGAATTATTACAGAGCATTTAAATAATTACTAATTCGTTCACACGAAGCAAAGCGAGTCAGCGCATAATTTATTTGCTGCCGATGACTGGGTCGCTCTGGCTTCTTAGCATCTACTGTTGAGGCTCTGGTTGTGAGCGTTTGTCGCTAGCGCCCTCGGTCGGTGCGGAGGTGGACTAGTGGTGAGCGCTTGTAGCTAGCGTCGTCGGTCGGTGCGGAGATGGACTAGACTGGTTTAAGTAGAGGGATCTGTTACAGGCTCCCCCTCAGGATCCTCAAGGCGTCTCGACGAGGGTCCTGCAACTAAATTATTAGTGGAAGGTTTCCTTCTTTGGACGTCCTCTTTTTCTAATAGGTTGGATCGCTTCTGGTGGTGCCTCGACTTCTCCGTAAAATGGAGTTAAGGCAGATGCGTGAAAGCTCCCTACCGTAGTGTCCGGATCTCGGGGTTCTGCAATTTCGTATGTTGTGGCCGACTTTTGTTTTTTCACCAGGTATGGGCCATCTCTCTTGGGAGCAAATTTGGCGGTGAATCCTTTACTTGTGCTGCTTAAGGTGTGAGTTGTGACCAAAACGAGATCACCGGGTTGGTATTCTGGAATTTCTCGACGACGAGTATCGGCGTACTTTTTAGCTGTGTCTTGGGCTTTTTCCTGGTGGAGTTTCGCCTCTCTTATGACGTCGGTCATTCTCAGTAGATATGGCGTTATCTCCGGGATAAAGCTGTCGGATTGTATTATGGCCTTCTGGTCCCGCGTGACGTCATCCGTGGTTCGTAGTTCTCTACCGAATGTTAAGTATGCAGCTGTGTGTCCTGTTGACTCGCATCGTACGGTGTTCATAGCAAACCGAATGGCTGGTAACTTATTGGGCCAATGACTGTGCTTCCCTTGAACCATTATAGCCAGTTGTGGTTTTAAGTCTCTGTTCTTTCGCTCCACAGGGTTTGCTTGGGGATGATACAATGGCGTTAGGGATTGCTTAATGTCCAAGCTATGGGTTACATGCTGCATGATAGAACTGACAAACTGGGTTCCATTGTCGCTAATTATTCGGCGTGGGGTTCCAAACCTCAAGAACACTTCATTAATTAGTGTTTGAGCGCATGTTTTTGCGTCGGCCTGCTGGATGGCAAAGAGTTCAACCCACTTGGAAGCGATATCTTCGACTATCAAAATCCATTTCTCGCCAGCCAGGCCTTCTGGAAGGGGGCCAAACAGGTCAATGGCCACTACTTCGAATCGCTGGGAGGAAGCTGGCGTCTGGAGCAGTCCCGCTGGTCTGAGATTCGTGTTCTTGTACCTCTGGCATTCGATACAGTTCTTGACGTAGTCGAGTATAAACTTTTTCATTCCTACCCAAAAGTATCTCTGGGAAACTCGTTGGTAAGTTCTCTCTCCTCCATAATGACCGGCTGTAGGTGCATCGTGGTATTCTGCTAGTATTTGATGACGCTCTTGTTGTGGTACTACCAACTGGGCATCCTCAGAATCGGAGTCCGGTGAGTATCTGTAGAGCAGGCCCTGGGACATCAAATAGCCTCTGGATGTCCAACGAGAGTGATCGACGGCTGACGGGTCCTTGGCCTCGAAACACTCAATGATTTTCTTAACTTCAGGATCCTCGCACTGTCCTTTACGGATTTCCTGAGATGACCTTGTCGGAATGTCAACGGTTACCGTGCATATTTGACAGGTGGACTCCGTGTGCGGAGCGCAAGAAGGCCTGGATAGCATGTCGGCCACTACATTAGTTTTCCCTGGGGTGTAGGTTATTTTAAGGTCGTAAGGTTTCAGAGCCAGTGCCCAGCGGGCAAGGCGTCCTGTGGGCGTCTTTATCGTCATCAACCATTTTAATGGCTGATGGTCTGTGGCTAGGGTTACAGGACTTCCCTCTATGTACCCCCTGAACTTTGTGATGGCCCAGACGACAGCGAGAGCTTCCCTTTCCGTTGTGGAATAATTACATTCGGCGGGCAAGAGCAGTCGGCTGGCATATTCAACTGGGTGTTCTTCATGTCCTTCTCCCTGTGATAGAACGGCTCCCAAGGCGTAGTTGCTGGCATCTGTCCGGATTGTGTAGGGCAGTCCTGGTTCTGCCTGTCGGAGAACGGGAGAGGTGATGAGAGCCTTCTGTAATGTCTGGAAGGCTTGGACTTCTGGTTTGTCCCATTTCCAGGTGGCTTGCTTTTTGAGCAGGCCAGTTAACGGCTTAGAGATCTCAGCAAATCGGGGCACAAATTTACGATACCATGAACAGGTTTGCAGGAAGGAACTTAACTGTTTCGTGTTGGTTGGCACTGGAAATTTTTCGATCGCCTGTGTTTTTTCTGGGTCTACTTGGAGTCCTTCGCCGGTAATCATGTGTCCCAGATAGCGGACACTAGTGCATGCAAAGTTGCATTTTGCTCGACGAACTCGCAGCTTGAATAATGTAAGGCGTGCGAAGACTCGATCCAAGTCCTGTAGGTGCCTTTCTGGTGATTCTGATAAGACTATTATGTCATCTAAATAAGCCAGCACTGTTACGTCAGGTAACCCGGATCGAAATCGGTCGATGAGACGCTGGAACGTCGGCGGGGCGTTCTTTAATCCAAACGGCATTTTGAGGAACCGATATAATCCAAAAGGGGTCACAAACGCAGTCTTGTCCCTGTCTTCCGCAGCTACGGCGACTTGCCAGTATCCGGACTGAAGATCTAGGGTACTAATTAAAGTGGCACGAGCAGCATGAAGCAGATCATCCATCCTTGGGAGCGGGTAGTGGTCTGAATTAGTTATCGCGTTCAGTTTGCGATAATCAACGCAAAGGCGAATTCTGTTGTTGGGTTTGGGGACTAGTACCACTGGAGCGGCCCAAGCGGATTCGCATTCCTCTATGATCTGTTCTTTGATCATTTGCTGAAGCTCTTCTTTAAGCCACTGCTGTCTTGGAGGGACCATACGATAAGGCGGAGTAGCGATGGGTCTGGAGGTCCCTGTGGGGATTGAGTGCGTTGCGTAGGGAGTGGCCTCTCCCCCTGACGCGAAGGCCGATCGATGTTTTTCTAATAAATTATTTAGCTGGTCCCTCTGCATCTCGGTGAGTGTTGCAGCCTCCCCCTGCTGTAGAGCTATGCTATCTACTTGGACCATGCCAGCATCTATTTGTCGTGTTCTCTTCCTGCGTGGAGAGTGGGGAAAAATAAACGTTGCTGGCAACGGCTGTGCTGGCTCGATGGGATCGTAGAACTCCCAGATTGAGCTGGCGAAAATTTCATCATAGGGGACCGGCTCCCTGGGTGCTGTTGGCTCAACGTGTTGTGGCAGTGTTTCGGGGTTGTCGAATAGTTTTTGGAATAGAGGTACCAAACGTCTCGGATCTTTCGGATGCAAGTTTTCTTCGATGTATGGGTTGGCAGGTGTCACCTCGATTGTAGTTAACTTGTCTTCGCGGTCGAGAGTGCTAGCAGGTTCTGAGTGAAAGCGGAAAGACCTCTCCGGGTTGTCCACGAAGCTCCACTGTCGTTCTCGTAGGTTAAGCAGCATCTCGGCCTCGGTGATAAAATCAATTCCCAACAGCGTTCGGTTCTTGGCATGTGGGAGAACAATGAACTCCGTTTCTATAGTTCTTCCCTTGAGCTGGACCTTGGTGGTAGTAGAGAGAACTTCCTGAGGCCGATCGTATCCATCTGCCAGTACCAAATTGGCTTTTTGGGTTGTAAATTGGCATCCTTCTTGTTTTAAGATTTCATACAATGTCGTACCAGCTATATTTTGTTTCGCACCAGTATCTATGTAGGCTCTCCCTAGTGCTTTTCCTATTTGTATGCACACAAGGGGTCTCTCAACTTCTTTCTTTCTGGGTGTCGCCTCTGCGAAGAAGAAGCCGACGTCCCGGGTTTGGGAACTACATTCGGGACAGTTGCTGCGTATGAACCCTGATTTCCCACAACCGTAGCAGGCGATTGTTGGTGTGGATTGAGGCTGAGACACCGCAGAAGTGGATTTAGTCTGAGGAATCGCAGAAGTAGTTTTAGTTTGAGGAATCGCAGAAGTAGCCTTTTCTTCGTCCCTCTTTTTCTTTCGACACTCTTCCTTAGAATGGCCCGGACATCGACAATAGCCACATCTCAACTTCCGTATGGTGCTGTGGGCTTGTGAGTCGGTTGCACTTTGTGGAGATACTTCTTGCAGCTTGCGAACCTCTGTGAGGAGAGTTTCGAAGTTTGTGAAGGTGGTTCTCGGAATCTGCTGCTTAATGTGGGGGTGCATTATCGCATATACCATCTCTACCTGAAAGCTTTCGTTTGGCCTGATACGAGACGGGACTTTGGCAAGTAATGCCCTCTTTTCTGCCACGAAGAGATTCGTATTTTGGCTGGGCAGCTGTTCGGTGGCGAAGAATTCTCGTATAATGATATATGTGGGTTTACTTGGGCCGTACGTGGCTCGGAGCTGGTCTAACGCGCTTTGCCATGTCGTAGTAGTTTCCTGAACACCCACCCACCATGTGCTGACTGGTTCTTCTAATAATAGAGGAAGTCCTCTGAGCGCATTTACATCACTAACGCTCTCACAGTCTTTATATATTTCGATAGTGTTTATAAACGCGTGCACGTCTGTAGTGCCGTTGTACCTGGTTGTACACTTTGAAAAGGAGCCTTCCTGTCGTGGCTGCAGATTTGGTTGCCTATCCAACGATTCTAGTAGAGCTCGAAGCTGGTCCAGTCCAAGTTGCACTACTGGCGGTGGTTGCGTTTGGTCGGCGGCGGAATTCTGCTGTTCTTCTGACATCTTCGTTTGGCTTCTTGTTAAAGGTCGTAAATTTCGGCCCCACGTTGGGCGCCACTTGTGGTAGTCGTGAGTTTCTGCATATAGCAGGAACCCGCAGCTTCCAATTTGCGTAATTAAACAAAGTTCAATCACTAAAACATTTATTAATATTTATTAATATTAATTATAATTCCACTTAATAGAATTATTACAGAGCATTTAAATAATTACTAATTCGTTCACACGAAGCAAAGCGAGTCAGCGCATAATTTATTTGCTGCCGATGACTGGGTCGCTCTGGCTTCTTAGCATCTACTGTTGAGGCTCTGGTTGTGAGCGTTTGTCGCTAGCGCCCTCGGTCGGTGCGGAGGTGGACTAGTGGTGAGCGCTTGTAGCTAGCGTCGTCGGTCGGTGCGGAGATGGACTAGACTGGTTTAAGTAGAGGGATCTGTTACAGTAGGTGTTTTCTTATTTCGACACTTATTTTACAATATCTCTATAACATTTTAGGTGGCTACTAGAGTAGCAGTACATATTGGTATTATTTGTTTTCTGTCTTCAGAAGAACAGTCGCGCCGTTCACAAGGAGGTTTATTTTGTAAATGTATCAATTTCTTCTTTGATATCGGGTTTTCAGACATATATTACAATGCTTTTAATGACTACTGACAAGGGCTTATCATTAGGGCTCTGAAATGAAATTAATTGTACCTTGTCTTTTATGTTAAATTATCTGAATTCGAATAATATATTGTTTCGACAGCTTTCACTGGGCAGATCCCAGCACTGGAGTGTACCCGTAGCTACTGTAGGAAAATAAACACAGAATAATAAGAACGTCGCAGTTACCTGCACTCGTTCAAAATGAGGAATACTTTTTGGTGAGCAGGAAGAAAAAACGTGTGCTCTTTCCTGATTATTATTATTATTATTTAAAATATTTAGCATCATGCGAGAACATGAAATCGTAAATTTTAATTTTATTTAATTGTTGTTTGAAACTTTAAGCCAACTATTATGGATTAATTTGTTATATTTGGTGTAGGAACGATGGTAAATTAAGTTTTGAAAGCCATTGTGGCATGAAAGTTCATGTTTTTAATAATGGCGTCGTAAGTTTTATCAGTAATAATGGACTATTTCCAAAGAAATAGCTTTGAGCTCTATTAAGTAATAAATATAACTTGAAAGTGCCGGTGGATTTGTGACAGAAAGTGCCTGTTGTTCTCATTACCACTCCATGATTCCACATGAAACTTTAACGTTTATCTCATATATTCTTCAGATGACCGGTGTCGCAAAGATGGTTACCTCTTTATTTTGAATAAAATATATTAAAAAAACTTTAATTTCTATAAAAGCCGTAGAATGTTGGTAAATTGTTTCTTTTTATTAGCAACCTTGTTTTTGTAAACAGAATATACTGCCGAGTACTTATCTACATTACTACACATTACACAACAATGCAGAGCATAGAATTTTATATTGAGTACTAAATGGTGAAGGTTACGTCATTGTGAATGTAAGAAGTGGCACGTACTTTATAGTAACCGTGCACAAAGAGGCTCCGTTGTGGAGGTAACGAAAATTTTCTAGTTCTTAAAACCGTTAAAATCGTTGCAAAGGTAACCACGACTTTTTCGAAACTTAGCGGTAAAAACCATGTGGCAGACACTTCCGATTTGTCAAATGATGCTAGGTATTTATACATAAAAGTCATAGTTTTAGTGGCTGTCCCGTAACGGTTACTCACTCGACGTTTCTGTCTTACTTAAGGGTACTTTGGCGCTACTTGGGATAACTCCCTGGATAGAATCGGAACTTCCAGAACGTAGCTTCAACTGTTTTCATTGAATTAATTAAATAATCAAGAACACACTGAACACAAAAATCTACTCGCAGCAGCAAATACCGAGATCATCCGTATCATACGACTATCCAAACACAATCTCAATCGAGCACTAAAGCATTATTTTAAGAAAACTATATAAACAATTCCATTTTAGCATACCAAAGGAGGTATCCAAATGGAAATGGCTTTGCTTTTTGCACTATTTGATATACCCCATTACCTTTGAATTTAATCAAAATGCCTTTGAGCGCGCCTCGAGCTGCTGAAGGTAAACGCTATTACTGGAGAAACATTGGCCAAATCTGTTGTTAACTACCTTATATCAGCTCGTCTATGATAACATTGTCGCGAACATTTAAATGTTCCACAGTTTCAAATGAGACCTGTATAAAAATATCTGCAAGCCAACCTGTGTAATAATTTCACAAGAATGTCGAATTGAGGGCTATAATTTAGATTTGGTTGGCTACCTAGAGACGTATGGTTTAATTTAAAACGCTGCGTCTGTTTAATGTATTTGAGGGAGCAGGAAATGCCGTTCTGTTCAACAGTGTTTAATAACTTTAAATTAAATCAGGATTACACATTTTAGTACTCAAGAACACATTTTTCGCTGTAATAAATCATTAAAATGGCAAACTATTAATAATCCTTTCAAAGCGTTTCAACTGCTTGATGCATGCAAGAAAGTAGAATAGTAAAACGTCAAGTTAACGAAACAGGAAGCTTTTCTTCATGTCGGTCGCACACTTCTAGAAGAGTTTGCCCTAAATGTTAAAATAAAATTCCTTTCGCACCCATATAATTGTCAACCTCATTCTCCGAAAGCTGAGTCACGCGTTTACTGCACAGAATTTCATCTTATCTTACTAAAACGTTTGCTCTACTTTTACCAATCTGCTGTTTTTAAAAAAGCTCCCTAGTTTGTTTAATGAAGGGTGGACCCTATATCTCTCATTTCTCCCCTTCAGAGAATTCAAGTTCATAAATTAATTAGATCAAGAGTATTCAAAGCAGTTTTTCCGGTGCCATCCTTAATTACAGCTTCCCCTGGTCTTCAGATACAT
>CALNHX010009840.1:0-45820 GCA_940337035.1 Agriotes lineatus
ATTTTCACCTTTAACTTAGATTTGCTTTCCAAGCGGCTCCTCAAATTTAGGGGAGATAAATGATTGAAAATATATGCGATTAAATGACAAACGACAAATAGAAAAGTTGTTCCTTTTGGGGAGATCTATCATTGGTTAAAGATTTGTACTTATATCCATAACACCCTGTATATTTCGTACATTTTCCGTCACTAATTCGTTCGTGCTACGCACTCAAGATTTTGGTTGAGCGGCAAATTTACTTGAAAATTTTCTTAGCAAACCATTCTGAAAAAAACGTCAAAATTTAATTGGCTATTTTAATGCACTTGGGATATTACTGTTGAACAATCACGGTTCTGTTGTGACTATTTAATATGTAAAATAGTAGAATAATAGTGTTTCACATATTGTCATTTAATGTTATATATGAAAATATAAAATTTTTCTAAGGCTCTTTTATTAAAAGTTAAAGACGGAGAAGCCCGAGAAATCAAACATTATCGTCGATAAGGTTTTTTGATTATTTAACCACACTAAAACAAAAAATTATTACATTAAAGTTAAAGCAAAACTTAGCTTTTTATTTGTTTTTTTAACTTTAAGGCCGCCCGCTCACTGAGACGACGCAACTGACAAGAAACTCATAAGCGTGGCGATTGTTTTATGGGTTTATCTACTTCACTGCACACTGAAGCAACTGTGATGGGAACACAATGCGACTTGCACAAAATAGTTGCTCGCGACTGACAATGTCAATGATAAGGCGATTAGTCGAGTTGAAGTTGCTTCATCAAATACAAAGTATGGAAAGTATTCCTCAACAAGAAATCAATGCTCTCCAGTGAAGAGGACATCACATACTCGATATGAAACTGCGAGGTTAATGTAGGGACAAAAATTCCACAAAAACCCTTAATCCGGAACTTCTTACGCAAGTTATCAATCATAGTATATTTTGACGGGATTGCATAGTGATCGTGAAAGTCGTCTTTTTTTAACGAAAAATTGTATTGAAAGTTGTTTTTTTTTTAACACAAAAATCGTGAAAAAGTACAGTTTTTTAACTATTTTATTGAAATGTCAATTTGACAGTTGTCAATTCTGAAGTCATTTTCGACTAAATTTCGATCAAGAGATCACTATGCAAAAAACACGACGTGTACAACACGTTTTGAAAGTCCTTTTTTTCATTCATTTGCTTGACTAACTCGGGCATCGCCCTCATTATCAAACTGCAAATTCATGAAAAAAAGTATGACTTTCAAAACTAGTTGTACAAATTACTATTCAGATGTAGTATCTAATACATTTACATTTATCTACCTTAAAATAAAACTATTTTGAGTACTCCATTGTACTATAGATTTAATATTCTGATGCCAGTTTTTTCCTTATAGATCGTGAGCAAATAGTAAGCCATGTGAGTGCTCGAGGCAAGAACACAAGTCAGTGATAAACATCAAAAGCAATCCCAATTTCTACCCTGAGGAACTCCAGAATGAGTATTAATTTGTGTTGCAGCCCTTTAAATTGACGGATTGCTATCTGTCTTCTAAATATGATTTAAATTTGAAAATTAAGTTTTCTATACTCTATTTTTTAATGCCGCGAACAAAGCTATATGACGTTCACGATCTTTTCTCAACAGAGCGGGCTATGATAGGGTGCAATTTTTGTTGGTACGAGTACCGTTTAGTAATAAATGGCTATGACAGAAATAGGTTATGTCATATTCAATTTCAGGTTATGATTTTGAAAGAGCTTCATTGTTGCCATTTAATTGCTCTTTTATATAATCAAATCTTTATTACGTTTGCAGAATTTACATGGATCACTTATTGTTCTTCAAATTCTGAAAATAGTTCTGGAAATTACTAAAATTATAAAAGTTTACTGAAGTTTACAAACACTGTGCTGTTTATTTAGTATTTTCTAATCTATTTTAAAGTTTTAAAATACATTTATTAGTAAAGACATGTAACAACGATTTGTTTATATAAAATTTGAATCTGCTTCACAGTTCAAATTTGTTCTAACGTTTAAAATGAAAAATGATTATAATTCTATGTTTCTGTATTTAATTTTCGGTAAAATCTGATTTATTAAGCTAATATTGCTAATTATTTTTTCTTTAAGACAGTTTCAAGTGTCAATTCTCCAGGTAGTACTTCTAGGTTCATCATTACTATCTGATTCCGAATCTGATTCTCCTAGTGAAATAATGAAAGGAGGAACATTTTCAATCAAACACGTTCCGATATGTTTTGCCCAGTCTTCCGAAATTAGTTTTGCACAATGATTTGGCCACATGTCGGGGATACATTTTGATGAGCTTCACGCCATAAATTCGAAACCGTATCTTTAGATGAAGGCTGGGAATTTATGTGCCTATTATAGAAGTATTTACATTGCCCCCAAGCCATTTCAATCGGGTTAAACTGACTGGTACGGGGGCAACCTAAGAACTTCATAACCGTGCTCTATCAAAGTTTCGTCGGTCAGGTAACGTTTTTGTTTGTCTGCTAATAAAAGTTTCATTAATTCCCACAACCCCTTTTTTGTTAATATCGATCCAAATTGCACCCCTTGTTTAACTAGCCATTCCTGCATTTGCCTTTCTTACTAGAAAATGTGAGTGGTTTATTTAACTGCACCGAATGATACGGTGCAGTGTCCATCACCACCACACATTTACCTTGCAGCTTGGCCAATGCAGGAATGGGCTGATTAACCACCCATTTTTAAAAAAAATTTCTATTCATTGTTTTATGATAGTTTCTATCATTGTTAGCAGAGTCGAGCAGCAAGTCACATCTCTCCAAAAACCCAAATTTTGTTCCCGCGTGCAAAACCGTAAAATCCTAACCCTTGTACCTTATAAATTTATGATAGAAGAAATGTTTTCAAGCGAATATAAGTGTTGAAATAGTCATACAATAAAAAATTAGTTCTTACATTATAATTAACATTAAACAAATACTAGGTGAGTTTTTTCAAATATTTTCATACAATTTTGGTGACGTAATAGGGATATGGGGGGGGGGGGCATATTTAAACGTATGTTTCTAGTTACCTCTCTTCTCTATTTTGAGGGGTAGCTGGTAACTTTGGAATTTTAAACAGGATGATCTGGTGACCTGGTGGTAAAGGTGACAGGCTAGTAATCATAGCGATCAGCGGTCCTAGGTTCAAATCCTGGGGTAGGTACGAGTGTACGTATAAAACACGTACAATATCAGTCCTTCTCAGGACTAACTACGAACACCTGAAGACAGGAGTAGATCAAAAACTTCCATAACTATTATTTTATCACCTAATAAATCGCATATATGTAACCGAAAAAGCAAATGAAAAATTGTTTTGTACGCGTATGTAGTTTTTTTGCGTAGATTCTAATTTTATAAACAAAAGTACGTCATCCAATTTAAAATTCCAAAGTTGCCCCCTCCCCGCCCTCAAAATAGAGAGTGGAGGTAACTATCAAAAATATGTTTAAATATGTCCCCCCATCTCCCTATTACCTCACAAAAATTTCATCAAAATATTTTATACCATTTTCGAGATATCGCCTTAACATTTTGAAAAAACTCACCTATACAGGGTGCCCGTTTTTGGAGCTCCACCATGGGGATCTCGGTAACCATAAGAGATACGAGGTCGGTTAAATTGGGGCAAAGTTGCGCAATTTGGAGCTCAATAATATGCCGGTTTAAAATTTCAAAAATTCCGATTACCTCCGGAGATATCCGAAAAAAACCGGAATTTTGGAAATACGTTTTTATTTTTTCCTCGGCTTATTTGGTGACCTAATTCAAAATGAGTGACACTTCGTCGTTGCAACTTTTCCTCCTCTACAACCTGCCGATGTCATATTTGAAATCAGACGTTTCGATTTTCGACAATCATCATCAACTTTGGTTTTTCTTATGGGCACTATCTTGGATTTTCACATTTTTGAATTCAGCTTTGTTTTCTGATTACGGTGATGTATCACATGTTAAGGTTCAGTGTTGCAGTTTGGGTGAAATATCAAAAATTCTGTTTTGCAAAGACTGCCTTGGATATAACATCCATACTTTTGTTTAACAAAGGCATTGTTGACAGTTCGATTTAAGTTGGCTTAACGTCACCTACAGTTACAAAATTAGTATAAATTTATTAACAAAATGCCCTTTTCAAATGAAGAAAAACGAGATATGCTAGAAATTTATTACGCTTCGCATCGAAATGCGCAAGTTACTTCGGAAAGATATTTACAGCGGTATCCAGAAAGACAACAACCAGCTCAAAATTATTTGTTATTCCTTCATAGAAATTTAGCCGAGTTTGGTGCATTTTCTAAGCCTCGAAGACGTGTTCATAGACCAAATGCGAATGAAGTGGAAATTTTACAGGCGGTGAGTAAATTGTTAAAACTTTCTCAAAAATAATAAACGGCAATGAATTGAATTCTTCATTAGATTCAAGATAATCCTTCAACTTCAACAAGGGCTATAGCAGACGAAATTAACGTATCACATCAAGCAGTGTGGAGAGTCTTGAAAAAACATAAATATCGCCCGTTTAAAATTCATATCACCCAAGTCTTGCATCCAGGAGATACTGAACGGAGGGCAGCGTTTTGTAGGAATATCATGGCACGGTTGGAACAAAATCCCCATTTTCTTTCCAACGTGATATTCACGGACGAGTGCAAATTTACCAACTCAGGCATGTTCAATCGTCACAATGAACATGTCTGGTCCACTGAAAATCCACACGAACACCAAGGACGTCGACCACAAGCACGTTTCGGGCTAAATGTATGGGTTGGTTTATTTGGCGGTACGATCATTGGCCCATACATTTACGAAGACAATTTGACCGCAGATGGGTATTTGCACTTTTTAAGGACCTACCTTACGGATTACATCGATGACAACATTTGCCTCAACCGCTTGAATAACCTTTGGTTCCAGCAAGATGGTGCTCCGCCACATAATGCTAGGAGAGTGGCTGATTATTTGTCTGAAATATTTCCGGGTAGAGTCATTTCAAACAGTGGAGACATACGTTGGCCGGCACGTTCACCAGATCTTTCCCCATTAGACTACTATTTATGGGGAACTATGAAAGATCTCATTTATAAATCTGTACCCGCCGATATTAATGAGCTGCGAAGGAAGATCATCACAACTTTAAGGACCAAAATAAGAAGAAGGGACGTTTTAAGATCAATGCAGAATTTAAGAAGACGCATAGAGCTGTGCTTGGAAGTGGAGGGTGAACCCTTCGAGCACCTCTTATAATTTTCTTTATTTACTTGTTTCTCAAAATTTAGTTTTATCCTATGTTGTAAATTTAAAACATAATTTTCTCCTTTTTTATATCCTACTGTCAAATAAATAAATTTCTAGCATATCTCGTTTTTCTTCAGTTGAAAAGAGCATTTTGTTAATAAATTTATACTAATTTTGTAACTGTAGGTGACGTTAAGCCAACTTAAATCGAACTGTCAACAATGCCTTTGTTAAACAAAAGTATGGATGTTATATCCAAGGCAGTCTTTGCAAAACAGAATTTTTGATATTTCACCCAAACTGCAACACTGAACCTTAACATGTGATACATCACCGTAATCAGAAAACAAAGCTGAATTCAAAAATGTGAAAATCCAAGATAGTGCCCATAAGAAAAACCAAAGTTGATGATGATTGTCGAAAATCGAAACGTCTGATTTCAAATATGACATCGGCAGGTTGTAGAGGAGGAAAAGTTGCAATGACGAAGTGTCACTCATTTTGAATTAGGTCACCAAATAAGCCGAGGAAAAAATAAAAACGTATTTCCAAAATTCCGGTTTTTTTCGGATATCTCCGGAGGTAATCGGAATTTTTGAAATTTTAAACCGGCATATTATTGAGCTCCAAATTGCGCAACTTTGCCCCAATTTAACCGACCTCGTATCTCTTATGGTTACCGAGATCCCCATGGTGGAGCTCCAAAAACGGGCACCCTGTATATGATATTAATTGAACAATCACATAAAATTACCCTTCATGAAACATTCTTTCAAAATAAATATTTTGAGTCTATACTACATTGGAAAAAGTATGTTAGGTTGCATCACTTTGTCCGTTACATTAAAAAATTGAGTATAGTTATCTAATAATTTATTACTTTCATATTTTCATTTTGTGGGAAAATGTGTGACTTCATTGAAGAGGTATGGAATTTTATTTCTATATAATATCCTTAAGGGGAATAAAAATTGAGTACGTTAAAAAGCAGGAACCCTCGTCTTCACCGTGCTAGGTGAGATAATCCCAGACACTCGCCTTTTATGAACACTATATTATGTCACAAAAGCGTGGAAACCTTTTTCTTAGCCATAAAATTTTCTTTACATTAGTAAAACCTTTACCCCACGTCGTTGGAATGTTTACACTCCCTTTCTCTACAATAGGTCCGGTCGCTGATATTGATTTCAGCGTACCTACATTTACTTTCCAATAAATTTCACAGTGAGGCTATTGTTTACTTTTTATGTGCTCCTCTTTTAGTATACACGTAACGACGACGTCGACTCTGAAATTCAATTTCAATAACGTCTCGCGTTTAAGGATAGTATTTCTCTTCACAATTCCATTGTTCTAACTCGCACGACCCGCTGTTCTTAACGCAATAATCTGCTTTCAGGGGATAGTGTTAAAACGCCGCCCGTTTTCTTTTTCTTCGCCGATACTCGAATAATGTCATTATTCAAACAGCATTACAAGGCACGTATACTATGTAGCAGTTAAGGGAAGCAGAATACTTGTAGCACTTTTTGTGTCAGTTGATAGTTTGTGAATACTCTAAAAAATTGTTTAGTGTTACACAATTTTATCGCCAAGAGTTAGAATAGGCAACACACAGTACTCCTAAGATATATCAGTTATATATTAATTTTATAAATGTTAGAATAGTATCATCGAAATATGTTGCTAACTGCTGATCTTTTCCTTCATTGTAAATTTATTGCTTAAAAAAGCGTATGCTGTATCTGATAAAATATTGTAATAAGGCATAAATGTTGGTAAAAACCTGAGATTCCCAACGTGGTCGATATAGGCCCTCTGGGGGTCGATCGAATTTTGAAATGGATCGATAGAACTCTACAGGTTGATTGGGGGGATTATAGTACAAAAAATCAAATAATACATAATTATGTGGGAATTTCCTTAACTGATTTACCTAATAATTTTCTAAACTATACAGGGTGATTTTTTAGCTCACCAACAAACTTTGAGAGATGAAAGCTCATGTAATTTCAAGAAAAAAAGTTTATATAAACATATGTCCTATATCTATTAGTTACGGAATTAGAAGACGCCCGACAGGCGTACGAGAATATCGTGATAGATATCCACACTAACATCTTCCATACCACACAGAATCTTTTCGAAGATTACGAGAAACAGGAAATCCTGCCCCAGCAAGAGATATTCGACCACATGAAATTAATGTAGCAGACGAAGAAGCCGTAGTTGATACAGTCACCGATAATCCCTCAACCAGCACACGACGCATGACAAGGCATTTCGTATGGCGCATATTAAATACCGAAGTTCTTCATCCGTACCATGGACAGAGTGTTCAAACACTACAGCCCGCAGATGCTCCTTAGCGACTTATATTTTATCAATGGTTACTAGAGCAACATCAACAAGATAACGACTTTATTTTGAAAATTCGATGGTCGGATGAATCATGTTTCATCAGAGACGGTATAAATAATATTCACAATGAACATGTTTGGGCCATATAAAATCCGCATGCGAAGGGAACACGGAATTTTCAACAAAGGTTTAGTATTAATGCTTGGGGTGGAATATTTTTTAGGCTTTCATGTACTGATTCATCGTTTGAATGTAGGTAGTTACACACACTTCTTGGAAAATACAATGTTTGGTTTACTTGAAGATATATCACTTAATTGGATTCAAAATAGTACCAGCACGATGGTGCTCCGTCGCATCGAGGAAGAACAGTAAACTAGCATTTTGTTAACAATTGGGTTGGAAGTGGCGGTCCAGTTGCATGGCCACCGCGGTTTCCAGACTTGAATCCAGTGGATTTTTGTCTGGGGACACGTGAAACAACTAGTGTACCAAGACGAAGTCACCACACGACAACAGTTGTTGGCGAGAATAAAAAATGCTGCTAATGAAATCAGAGAACGTCCAGACTTCCATATTTGACTTAAAAACTCGTTAATGCGCCGTTGTAAAGCATGTATTCAAGTGGGAGGGTGGCATTTTGAGTATTTCTTATAATTATTTAGGTAGTTTCGTTATTACTTCATATTTTTTTAATTCCTTAAAGCAAAAAACCTTGAAGTTGTCTAATTTCTAAACTAGTTGATATTTGATGTACAAATAAAAACTTTGACGACTTATAATTCCTTAACTAATCGATATAGAACATATGTTTATCTAAACTTTTTGCTTAAAATTAAATGACCTTTCATCACCCTGTATAGTTAGCGAAATTTTCATCTAGTTGAATATTTAAAAAAGTTATATTTTTTACATGAAAGAGGTTGTCTTGTTTAGAAACCATGAGATCAGCAGTGAGTAAATCGAACCTCAAATTTGAAATACGCTGCTTCAAGAGCGTAATCTTCGCATAGCAATGGTTTTTTCAATTACCCTTCTCAAGCCTGGACTCCCCCAAGAAGCAATTTCGGGCAATCCTAGGGACTACTGCAATACGCCTTTAAATTTGAAGAAATCTGAGACAGACTGTATACTGTGATTTTACAATAATTACTGTGTAACTTCATAAGTTATACAATCCCAGAGCGCTATTAGCCAATAAAATGAATTTGTATAATCACAAGTGCTAGTGGATAAGATTTTTTAAGGTTGCAGTTGAAATTTTCATGCACTGTAATTGAATATTAATGCTTTGACCGATTTTATATGCGTTAGTAAAGATATGTAAACATATTATTCTGGCTCCACGTTGTGCGTCATTTATATGTTCTGGCTCCTCGTTGTGGCGGTTATTTTGTATTATAATTGACTAATGTTATAATGGCCTTTATGTATGAAAATGGTTTCATGTATATAACAATAATTAATATATTTTAGCTGTTACATCTGACTTCTACTATATTTCAGTTTATTTTCAATCAATTCTCTTTTAAAAATTGAATTTTAAGTAACTCATTTGCCCTTTTATAAATTATGGATTATCAATCTTATTAAATCTTTAGCTCCGGTAGAAAACATTTTACTCTTAACTGAAACACAGGTCGGATTCGTTCATAATCTAGACTGCTTTTATTCCTGAAATTTTATTCTTTTATTTCAAGGCAACTTGTACGTCTGTCACTTGCCACTTGTCACTTTAAATGTGCAAGTGCAAAATCAATTACAAATAGCTTCTCGTTACATTACTTGTCATTCGACAATATAAAATAGTAAGTATTCCCCTCTTTAAAGTTACCTCACTTCACTCTTTCTATATTTTTCTTTCAGTTTTTACTTAAATACCTGTATTCTGTCACCTGTTCATAATAATTATAATAATAATAATAATAATAATAATGTCTTTATTCCACCATCTAACTACAATTAAAAATTAACACTCAAAAAAAAATATTAAAGAAAAACAAATAGGTATCGTAGAGCAGTGGAAACACGAGGACCAGTTCAGTATTATACCGCTTTTCAACTGGACCTCGATTAATTAACTAACACTATACTTAAATGTAATGCCTAAATATTTTGTTTAGGGTAGTATAACACGACAAAGTAATATAATTGTCTGGAAAACCTGAATGTACAAGCAACCATAAACCTTTGTTTTGGTTAAATTTCCGAACATTGGCTGGATAAAAATTTTGAGTATGTTTTGTTAAACAGTGATGGCGTTAAAAGTTTTAATGATTCTGGGAGGTTATTGTAAACTTTACTGATATTGTATTGAAAGGATCTCTCAAATAAGGCTGTTCTATGGTATGGAGGAGTAATTAGACCCCTGAATCTCAAGTTTAAATGATGTACAGCAGTTCTAAATTGAATTATATTATATAAATAAGGTGGGTTCTTTTCAAAGATAATTTTATGGTATAACGATGCTGTGCGAAGCAAACGCCTGTCTTTCATATTAAGCCACTTAGATTCAGATAATTTGTGTGATATATGGTCATATTTACGCATACCGTAGATAAATCTTAAGCATGAATTCTGAATACGTTGTATTCTATTGGAAGTATCAGAATCTAGGCTAGGAAAAAATATTTCTGAACAATAAGAGAACTGAGAAAGCACTAATGATTCGCACAACATTTTTTTAATTGATGGATCCAAATAATGTTTATGGGGATATAACAGCTTTAAACTAATGTAAGCTTTTTGTATGCATTTATTAATATGTTGCCTGTATCTAAAGGTATTATCTAATATCAAACCTAAATTTTTCATACTATTTTTGAGAGGTAGATTGGTATTATTAATTGCGACGCGTACCATATTTTGGATATCAGGCTTATCAGCATCTCTTCCAAATAGAAGAACACAAGATTTATTGGGGTTAAGGATTAGAGCATGTTTCGATGACATCTCAGCCAACCGATTTAAATCATCAGACACTTGTTCCAAGGCTGCATTAAGTTGAGAAAGATGAAAAGATATATATATTTGTGTGTCGTCTGCGTACATATGAATTTTACTAAACTTGATATAATTAGGAAAATTTGAAGTGTAAATGGTATATAGTAACGGGCCTAAAATCGAACCTTGCGGCACTCCTTGAAGTATTTGCTGGGACTTATTGCATTAGGTGCAAATCCAAGATAGTGAAATATAGAATACAGCAATTCATGGTTAATAGAGTCAAATGCTTTGCTGTAATCTAAAAGTGTAAGAATAGTAACTTTACCGTTATCGGTTGCCTGTAATATGTCATCTGTTATATTGAGAAGAGCGGTGGTACAACTATGAGATGGACGAAAACCTGATTGATTTTCAGGAATTAAATTAAAATTGTTCAAATAAAATCTCATCTGATCACTCATAATCTTTTCCAGAACTTTTGAAAAAGTTGGAAGGACACTAATAGGTCTAAAATCAGAGTAATCTTGTGGATCACTAGACTTTGGCAAAGGTGAAACCAATGCGATCTTCCAACAGTCTGGAAAAACCATATCTGTAAGGCACGCATTAATAATGTGTGTTAAATATTTACTAATTAAGGGATAACATAAATCAATCATTCTTAAATTTATACCATCTGAGCCAGTTGCATTTGTTTTGATTTGTTTTACTAATTTAGTAACTGTTTCTTCCGTTACAGTTTCAAATTTAAATTCGCCAGTTACATTTATGTGTTTATTTTTTAAATAATAACTATTAACTTCTGAATCAACTGAAAGTGTTTGTACGCTGTTAATGAAATAATTATTTACTTCATCCGGTTGAGATAGATTTTCAGGTATTTTATAATTTAAGGAATTCTGAATATTTAAAGTTTTAAGAGATTGCCAATTTTGTTTTGAATTTTGACTTTTAGTTTTGTGCAAATAGTAGGCTTTTTTTTCATTTATTATACTTGGCTCGTAAAGTTTTGGAGTGATTTATAATATTCCCAATGATTTACATTTTTAGATTTTTTGAATTTTATTTTATTCTCATAGACCTCGATACTCTCCTTTACCAAGACAAACGTATTTAGCAATCTCACAGAGATCTCCCAACGTCTAAATTAATCCTAGTACGAACTCCACCAAACACCTAGATCCGCAAAGACACCGGCCAAACACGATAAGGCACCTACCAACTTTCTCCAGCAGAACTGTGAACAGCAAATTGCATCCACGTCTTCCTACCAAAATCCTCAAGCCACCGACGACCTAGTATCACGAACCCCGACTAGATACAAGTTACGAGATGTCACTGCAATACCAAGCTTGTCGAATTAGAATTCCATTAGATGAAAACCTCCTATCCACCCCATAAAACGCTCACTCTGCTAACAATCTCGATGTAAATCACTTCCAGTAAAACCATACCCTGTTATCCAAATTCATATGATGTAATGTAATTTGACAATAAACTCAGTTCGGCATCCCATTCCAGAAATTTGCTTTTGTAGATTATAACTGTATTACTTAGGTATTCTCACCACATCCATTTTCTTCATCCTTATCGTCTTCACATCTTTTAATCTTTTAAAATTTACTTTTTATTATCTCCACGCCAAATTTAGTTTAATTCACAACCCTTTTATATTCCAAACAGCGTATAACTTTTATAAAGGGTTTATTTTAGTAATTTTAGCAGCTTACAAATGTATTACATGTTTTTGTACCAAATTATTTTTACATACTCATAAATATTATTATCTCCTTAGTGAACACCTACAATGTTGAATGATAATTCTCAAATAAGTATTTGCCATTAATCCTCCACCTCATTTCAGATAATAATTAAATTATGTTAGAATCTTACTGTTTCTTATATAGCATCATTCAATTGAATTTTAAATTCCATTTCATTTCTTTACCAAATACATTTTAATAATTTCGATATCTTTCTCATACTTAAACTCATCTTTGTTATTTAATACTGTATTCTTTTTATCTTTTTAATATGATATTAAACCCTTATACTAAAGACCATTACAATATATGTATCTATATACACCATTGCCATTACAATATCGTCGTATAAAGTAATTTGCGTGCTATTCTAATTTACCAAATTCTTGAAAATAAATAGCAAAACATCAACAGATATATTTTTATTGATAATCATCAGTTTACTTACTAAAAGTAGCTATCCTTGCCGAGCAGTTTGTTTTAGAATGAAACATAGGGTAATTTTAAAATATTTGGAGAAATACATCATGAGAACTCTTTAATAACGACCTGAGTTAGTATGGTGTTAGTTTAGAACAATGAAATATTAATGTACTTTTTTTTAAACACACCATGAAAAGGTATTCATATTGCTATCGGTAATTTTCATTTATTAGTTTCTTTACGATCTCGCCCTAAATATCCAAAGGAATTACTATTCATAAAGTCGAAATAATAGTTACCTGCTCTCTGTTTCTTCAACTAAGCGGTATAATTGTGTTTGAACTGGAATCACCCTGTGTATATACAGAGGGATCAAAAATAAACTTGATCGCGGGAGCTATTCAAAACATTTAAACTGCCCTTGTAATCTTTAACAAGCTTTATGTTGACATAGAATTGTAAAATGTTTTTGAAGTTCTAATTTATTGTCAACATCTTGTTTAACTTATCCACATCTTATTTTAATATTACCCATCGATTTAATCTATAAATTTGATTTAAATTACAAATTTTTGTATATTTGTGTAGCTTACTAGACTGTGTTAAATTCACATGAACTAATAGTACAGTTAATTGCAGGTTTTATGGGGTTTTATAAAGTGCCGTGTGGACACTGGTCATATTTTTCACGGGCTTCCGCAATCAAATTTATCTTTAATCGCTTTGTCATCAGACTACTCTGTAGGTAATACTTCAAACATTAGGTAAAACACATCATGTGAAAACACGAATACTGTAAATAACTCATTACTTTACTAGTAAATTTACACCAACACTTTTATCGGTGTACTTGCTATAAATCAGCACATAATAATTAAAGAAAATTAGGAGAACTAATTCCACTTATGTGGCATGCATCGAAAATACAAGCAGAACATGCCGGTTTACACTCTGAAAAGAATTTATTGATATATCGAAAGATAAGGTATATTTTGCTTGAATGGGCTTAGCGAACTGTGTACGTAAGGGGTACTTTCTCGACTGTAACAGTGATAAAAGGAGGCAATGGAAATATAAAAGTCCACTGGAACAAGCCTCCCGTAAAAAATCGTTTCTAACACCAATTTATACAAAAAGCGACGCAATTGTATGCTGATTTTGGAGATTTTTAATTGAAAAAAAACGAGGATAAATGGATTTGTCTAAATGAAACCTTGCGACATAATTAATTCATGGATGAATAAAAAAGAGAATCATGCTTTATTCATTTATGCTTCAATAATTGCAATATTGTTGTTAAGTAATAAACATAAATCAAATTAGTGCATATTATTCATAATTAATCAGGTAATATCAATATTAAAAATCGTAGTAGTAAGTTAATTGCATAAATTATTAATTAATTATAAAACTTGTCCATATTCCTTACGATATAAGAAAATTGTTTTTCAAACTTTTTCATCTTCTACCAGAGTGTGAATTCAAAATTTATACAGTGTGTCTACGGATGGAGTTAACAATAAGACAAAAATCTTTATTATTAACTTCACGACGAAAAGTCATTCTTTTCTAAAAAAATCTGCTTGTCAAGAGAATACGATTACTATATAAAAATATTAGATTTCATGTACAGGGTGAAAGAAAATTAAGAAAACATGAAAATGTTTCAAGAGAAAATTATCAATAGTTATAACTTTACACAAAATGTTTATAAACAAAGCTGTTTTTAACCTACAATGAAACTAAAATACAAAATTTATAATCAAAAATGAATTAAATGAGCCGCAAAACCAATCGTAAAATGTACGAGGAATTTATTAAGAGAGTCGATAAATGTGTTGAAGTGGGAGGTAGCTACGTAGAATAAATGTAAGAATTTGGATTTTGGTTAGAAATTTTGTATTCAAGCTTCATTTTAGGTTAAACACACTTTGTGTAAAATAATGAATATTAATAATTGTCTCTTAAATTTTTTCCTCAACCTGTATATCAAATCTAAGATTTTTATATGGTAATCTTATTTTCTTGACAAGCAGGATTTTTTATAAAGCATAACTTTTTGTCGTAAAATTTATAATAAAGATTTTTCTTCTATTGTAAACTCCATCCGTGGACACACTGTATATTACGAAAAACGCCCAGTCAAAAAAACACATAACGAAGTTTGTTCGATATATTGCCCATGCTCCTTGCGAGATAGAAGGTTCTTCCGACATTCCTATTCTAGTTTTTACTTCCCTCGTTTAAAAGACGAAGGACGCGAAAAAAATCACCTTTGCAGATTTCTCCAGATCTTCACGTTTCAGGGCCCCAGATGACGGAAAACAGGTTTTCTTAATTCCGTCTGTCTGTTGGCGGTGTAACTCAAAAACTGTTTGTTGGCGGAAGACGATATTTTGCATGCAGATGATATGTTCTGTAATTGGGTTTTACCTGTAGAACAGTGTAAATTAAAATAAATAAATAAATAAATAAATAAATGTCTACCTGACATGAAACTGAGAAAAATCGATAAAAGTAATAATTTGTACATAGATCAGGCTTTACATTTGACGAAAATGGGACCCAACAGATACAGGGTAATGTCGTAAAAGAGTCAACAAGTTTCAACAATGAATCCGTTCTGTTAAATACAGCCTCGCATCACAAAGCCGGGAGACGTTCTCGATGGCCGGATTTAAATTTGCGTTCGCAGGCGCTATAGTTCGAATCAAATCGGCGGCAATGGTTTGTTATTTGGAATTGATTTAATTCGGATTGCCAAGTGTTTTATTTTATTGTTTCAGTATTATAATGAACGTGAAGATACGTTTATCCCTACTTGCATTTGAAAAAAATTGTTTAGTGTCACAACGTCCATTTGCAGGGGAAGTTCTTTACAGATTTTTCATCTTCTATCAGAATTTTAGGACATAATTTATATATTCCGAAGAATGGACAGACGGGAAAAGACACATAACGAAGGTTGTTCGCCGTTTTACCCATGCTCCATACGAAGGTTGATTCTTCAGCTATTCAAATTCTACATTTTCATCTTCTATACGAATCTTAAGTAAGAAACGTACAAATAAATACAACAGACAAACACAACTAACGGATTCACACACTTCGTTTTACGGAGTCTATGAAAATTATTAATGAAGCACAATTAGACTTTCTGAAATAATAGCTGTCAGTTTGTAATCTTTATTAGAGCAAAAGTGAGGTATTTAAAAATTAAGTCGCTTATTCATTTCATACCAGGTTAACAAAATTCCGCGTTTAGAGTGCGGCGGCTCTATTTAAATTATATGAAGCCACAGCACTCTAGACAATGTAAGTTTACGAAATTATAATACGAGTAGTAACTACAGACATTGGGTTATGAATGTATGTATACGAGGAGCGTTGCTAAAGTAAGGGACAATAGAACATTTAAAGAAAGTAAAATAAAAAAAGCATTTTTGCTGAAAGACATCTACACACATACTCTATTTCTACATAGAGGTCGTTTCTACAAAACTCTTATCGAAAAACCAGCTTTTTCTTCGTTTTGTATATAAAATTAGCCTCTATAGAGATCGACCACTTCAGCACGTCTGCATTTTCTTTGAGAATTATATACAGTGCATGCTGTAGAGTAGATGATGAGATTTACTAACATTTATTGTTTACACTACACTCTAAAGTCATTAATCATAAAGTTAAGATTTTCGAAAATTATTATATCTACGTATTCAAGGTTAGGTATCCTCACATTTGTCTTCCTTAAATATCCGAGAACTTTGACTGTAGTTGTGCCAATTTAACACAATTTACGATAAGGTTTGAAAGCAACATTTCCTTTTATAGTGCAAAATCGAATCACTGACGAAATTTTATAGCTAGAGGGAGCGTTTATTCTGGTAGACTTCAAAAATTGCTTCAACGGAAAAGAAAACAGATCAGTCTGACAAGTAAACGGCCGATAACTGATTAATAAATCACTTGAAGTAGATGTCACTGTTGCCAATTGTCTGTACTTATAACAATCGGACGTTACTTTTCAAACGCGCCTCGTAATTAAAGCGAATAAATGCGCAAACTACCGTGAGATCATTTAAAAACGGGAGTGCCATGGAATTTCTGTTTTAGATTCGAACTTTGGTTAACAGCCATTTGCCAATTTATTAACTTAACCTCAAACAAGACAAACTTTATTAAACGTCAAAAATTACAGTAAATATTCAAAGAGAGTGCGTTTGAACATTTAATGTAATTTTTGACGTTTAATAAAGTTTATGTCTTGTTTGAAGTTAAGTTAATAAACTGACTGTTAATCAAAGTTCGAATCTAAAACAGAAATTCTATGGCACTCTCTGTCTCGTTTTTTAAATGATCTCACGGTATTATCAATTGCTAAAGTTTGTAATTTGTTTCAGAACATGGCAGATTTGGAGGATGGTAGCATCCAATAATAATAGCTCTTAGATTATTATTTAAAGTCGCAAATATTTATATGAGGTGCAAATATTAGGTACTAAGTTGGACAGATGCAGTTTGCAAATTCACTTAATTTTAATACCAAAATCTGATACTTTGTTTTCTTTTCAGTTCCCACTTTTTATGTTGTGCGTCAGCGACACTGCCATGTCTGTTAAGTGATTCAATAGATTTCCAGATTTCCACTCTAGATAGCCGATGAGAAGTTAGATAATCGTGCGGACTTCATTCATACGCACGTCATAATATTTGCCAAGTTTAAATGTCAACTGCAAACTGCTGTCAAAAACTTTCCAGAATGACTGGTTATGAAGAACTTAGGTATCAAATTTATAATAAACATTGGAAGTGGCTCCTAACCTTTAAATACATAGCTGGACCCTTCTTTTGTAATGATAATTATTGGTTGACATTTATTGATTAAAAAATAGTTTCGCATAGTTAAGGACATGACTTTCGTCTTATCCACCAGAATTATATTACATATATGTTATTACATTTTACTCCAATATAAAGATTGAGGTTTTTTTTAACAGGATTTAGAGCATACTTATAGTATCTACTGGATTCAATAGTACATAACCTATTTTGTACTGACGGGGTATGATTTTAGTTATAGCTATAATTAGGCAATATTGGACAGAGACCAGACCAGATAATGTATTTGTTACCTTAGCATATGCAGGGCATTTTAAAGTGAAAACATATAGTATAAACTAAATTACTTCGACACGAAGTGTACGAAGTATTGAAATTCCCTCATATAGAAAACCACTCTGAGTCAAATATCTCTAAAATTCGAGCCAACCGACTAATGAACCCACTATATCAAATCTCCGTCTCGGCGGTGCGGATCTTTTGGTGAAGATCCCAGCCCACTAGATCAATCCTCCGTATTGGGGGGTGCCTAAACGTGCTGTGCGGGGGATGTATGTTCGTATGTGTACACGATTCCGGTCGCCAGGAACCTTCCTGAAGTCCTGGATCGTTTTTCATACGATAGGTCCTCCGAAAATGAAGGCAACATCAACTTTTGAGCTATGGTCGTCGGCAAAAAAATTTTTTTGATAAATAACTGGTTCATAGCATTTCATTGTATTAGCGAAACGGAGTGATGCTGAGTATCGAAGTATTCTTGGAAAGCACGGAAGGGCGCTTTTCTTGGGTGGGGGGTACCGTATATTTTTAAATTGGAAAAGAAAGAAAATCATATTAACAAACATAATAGCATTGCTATGTCTATGTCTATGCCGATTCAAAAATATGTGGTATCTTTTATCGAAAATGAAGCACTATTTGTTAATTAAGCAAAATAAGTTTAATATGATGGACGTGCTTAAAATTTAAAAATGTTACGATATGATTAACGAACTATGTATATTGCGGGTAGTATAGGATGTTTGCGTAAGAGCTGCAGTTCTCTACAACATTACTTCTTAATTTTGTTTAATTCAATATTTAACAATACCTTTAAAACAATGATTGCTTACAAGTATATTCAAGTAATAAAAATATACTTGTAGCATTAGTTCAACATACTACGAATAGAAAGTGTAGAAATATAAACTTGTTCTAATTGACAAATATTGCATTTTAGTTGAAATTAAGCAAAACTTTAGGCAACGATCAGATCATTCTTAACTTTGGAGGGCAACATATTTTTATCAGTTTTAATTTGATCGAACGGAAAAATCCGTCAAAATAAACTTTGTAACGTTTGTAACATGTGATTTAAAAAAATGCATCAAACAGGGCCAAGGAAGAAGAAGAAGATGGACGTAAGCTATACAGGGTGATTCTCAACCTATACGCACAAATTTTGGGATTTTTTCCTCATGTCAAATAATGACTAATACGCCAAATAATTGTAATAAAAGATTTTTAGTTTCCTAGATATCCGCGAAATTTATTTGCAAATAAATTGTATTTTCTTTTTGTTTACAAGAAGAGTTATTCATAATGAAAAATTATAGCCCTATACAAAATTTAAAAAAGTTCTACCTACTTAGATCAAACCGTCATCTTATACATATAAGTAGGTAGAACTTCCTGAAATTTTGTATAGGGCCATAATTTTCATTATGATCAACTTTTTAGTAAAATTTTACCGTATTATAAACAAAAAGGGTAGTTTACCTAAAAAAATACAATTTATTTGCAAATAAATTTCGCGGATATCTAGGAAACTAAAAATGTTTTATTGCAATTATTTTTGCCTATTAGTCATTATTTTACATGAGGAATAAATCCCCAAGTTTATGTGTATAGTTTGAGAATCATCCTGTATATGTACTATTGATTCAGAAAGTGTCATTTTAATTAATACAACTGTCACTTTAAGTCAGCTTAATTTGACTAGTTCTAATTCGTTTTTCAGATAAGCTCTCTAATTTATATATTTTATTTTGAAATTGGCAGTGAAGAACGTCGAAATCGTCATTAAAATACGACAAATCGGCAGTGAAGTAATCCATTGTTTTACGACTTTTTGTAGCTGGCAGGTAAACGTCAACCGACGTCAATATAACCTACAAAAGTTAGTCAAAATGCTGTTCTCAATTTAAAAAAAAACATAATATACCCCTCGGCATTGAACTTCCTTTGTATCCCTCGTGTGGTTTATTTGCCTTCGCCCTATTATAAAAAGTTAAACTTGAGTGTCTTGGTATACAATAGTATATTACATACCGAGGTGGGAAGTGTTTCATTCCTGCCGAGAGATTAAGTAGTTAACCGAGACGCGCAGCGTCGAGGTTAACTTTACCTCGAGACAGGAATGAAACTTTTCACCGTGGTATGTATACTATTTAATTCGCAATAATCTAATTTTAAAAATAACCACAATTGAATTCTGAATAATAGATATCTTGATGTAGCAAATATTTTTATTACCATGAAAACAACCCACTCAATATTTTTGTTACCATGAAAACAACCCAGTCTTCAGGTATGTAATATTTTTCGGGGTATGTAATAATTTCCCGGCTAGTTTCAGTAATCATCTAGTTCCCAGCTGTTGACATGTCATGAAATTGACACATTACAATGTGATTGCGAATAAACTACTATTAATTCATGGTTTTCATTAATCATCAAATGCGACGCATGCTAGATATGTACTATTGCTACCAAAAGAACTAGGACAATTTCTAAATCCACTAGCCTTAGAATTTTACTATTTTAGGTGATTAAATGACCTTGATTGCCATGCGAATAATACTAATTTGTCATATGTCGTATCAATCTTTAATACATTTTGATTGAGAAACCCTTTCGTAAGCAAGAAATAATCCTAGTTTCTGAAACTAAACTTACTCTAGGCATAATTGACAGTGATGTTTTGAAATAATTTTAAATTTATTCACATACCAGTTACAAAATAACAATTCAGATTCGCACAGCTAAGAAAACTTTGTCCTAGTTTTTTTGTCTGTTAGCAATAGTACTTTAAAAACGTGGAACGGTCAAAATGAATTGTGATTGAGTTTACATTGCAACATTAAGTAGTTCAAATGGTCCAAATGCAAGGGGCAACATACGTGACCCTTGTTTAGGGTGAGTCTGATGCTTTTTTTAAATAACGTGTTCAGTGAGAATCTACTAAACATCTTCAGATTTAAATAATCCTAAAATAATGAGAGGAGATGAAGATACTCATTACTTTTTAATCTCGTAAGTAACCAAAAATCAAAACATACAGCAATACACCTTATGCAAGTAATTGTTGAAAATTTGTTGGAATACCCTCTTCAACTGGTATTGCTTTTTATGTTAACAATGTAAAACTAAAATGTAGTTCTCTACACTAAGGACAATTGTTGTCACAAGGATGGTTTGTTATTCAGTCTAAATCCGAATTCTGTTTCCTATCGAAGGCAGAATTTCAATATTTTCATAGAGTTTGGAAGACAATTTCAAGGTTCAACTGACAGAATGATGATGTAGATGTGATCTGAATGACTGTTCCAGAACAATTTGTAGCAGTCACACAACCTCGTAAGTCTACGTAATCTTTTGTTATCCTGTCGATCAATGGAGTTAATCACACTATGCAAATTTAGTTTAGAATGTAAACCACCTACAATATGCCTCCGTAGTTTATATGCTTGAAAATACAAGATTTCACAAATATTATTGTAAGTATTTTTCTTATGATAATAACTATAACATTTGCAGCTCCGGGAAGTGATTAGTTAAAATGATTTTACATAGCAGCATGCACAGTGAATACTGATCTAGCGTTCGTGTACATTTCACAACGAAATAGGTACCTACTTCTCAGCGCAGATCCCTGAGTAACATTTTGGGATTTCTGTCGTCTCCTCAATCGCAATTTCCTGAAAGAACTAAAGGCGCTTCTCCAGGACCGTTGAACCTTCCGCGCTTCTGTGGCTGCGGATTTTGTCGAGGAAGCGTTCCTTGGCTTTCCAGACACACTAGCCACGGCACTTTCATGATTTTTCGAATATCCGTCGCCTAAGATTGCATTACTCGAGCGAACATACACTAAGTTCTACAAAAAAGCGGTGCGTACTGAATGAAGAGACACGCGCCTTGAATTTTGTTTTGTGTGTGCACAGGATAATAACTAGCTTCTCGGAAGAGGACACAAATTTAGCGGAACTGATACGTCTGGCACACCTCAAGACGTTCCTGTTTAACAACAATGAAATTCGAGTGCGCTCACTTTCAGCTCTTACGATACGTCCGCGTCACTTGCATCGCTTGAAGTGCCCTACTTCAGTAACTGCTTAAAAAGGACAAGTGCTTGGAATTTAATGATTTATGAAAATGGTAGATTAGGGTGGTGCGTTATTATTTCGAATTTCAAGAATTTCATTAGTTTTAGTTACGTAACTGCCAATTAGTACTAACGAGAAAAAGTTTTCATTAAAGTTGATGACTACGTCTAATTTTAACCAAATGTTTCACAGCTTGTTATACAATTATTATACTACGGAGTATATACATAGCAACATGATATTTTAAAATTTCATACTATTCTTACTAATATGCTAGTAAATAAAATATTGTACGCACTACGGGAGATATTCATGTTCTTTACCTTAGGTTGACTTACAGACCTCGGGCAGAGACCCTCGGTCTGTAACACATGTTAACCTCAGGGAAAAAACATATTCATATCTCCCTTAATGCATAAATATCTATTTTTCACGTCTGGGAGCAAAACACGGTTTCTATGATACCAAAATCGCGAGAGAAATAATGAATTACCCCTAGAGAGGAGAAATGTCCCTAGGAGTTTTCATTATGACTGGGCAACAAGAGATCACAATTATGTCAAATTCGAAGTTATCAGGTTAGGTTTTGCATCAGTTTTGAAACAAACTGACGCAAAACCTAACCTGCTAACCTAGAATTTGACATAATTGTGAGCTCTTGTCATAATGACTTACAGTGCCACCAACTTTAAAATTTACCATACGCTACTAATTTTAAAATAATTGTAACTAAAATGTCAATAAATGATGTTTAAAAAATACAGATTTTTCGTTTTAAATCTTTCTGCAACGTGAAAAAAATAGTATATGCAACTCGGAGAGAATGCTATTTTGCTTCAGTGCAAGTTCTCTCTCTCTCATTGCATAATCTACTATTTTCTACGATCGTGTCAAAATGACAACTTTTTGCACTGTTTCTGGTGTCAAAAGTGACGTTTGTAGCACTGTTAATATTAGCTCCCGAATTAGGTCTTTTTAGCACGTTGCCATTGGGGGCGTGTTTTAATACTAGGCATATTAAATAAAACACGCTTTGTCAACATAACCTAGAATATCTAACACAAAGTGACTGAAAAAGTGTCACCAAACTAAGTTTTTATATTTCTGTTACGATCGTAGAAAAAATTGCGTGCGACGTTAAAATCACTCCGCTTTGCGTCATGCTCTTAAACTCGTCGCACGTGCTTTAAAGGCGTACTTATACACTGGTACCATAATATACTATTTTAACATTGGGTTGGGTTCTTGATGCAACTGTTCCAGATATCTACAAAATTACCATCATAAAAGGAAAGTAATAAATAATCGGAGTTACGAATAACTGTACAGGTCACAAGTATCTAAAAATCATTGTACAAATTAATACGTTGCTAGTGGAGTACAAAATAGGTATAAATAACATTTCTTATATTTAATTTGTATTCAGGAACGCAACAGGAACAGAAGAAGCTTTATTTTGCATACAGGTGCTATTTCAAAGAAGCCGTGACATGAGCTGCGATATATACCTGTTTAATCGATTACCATAAAGCATTTGACACAGTTCAACACAGTAAAATGGTAGAAGTACTTAAAAAGGTCGGATAAGATGACCGAGATCTAAAAATAATTACAAATCTATACTGGGGTCAAATAGTGGACGTACGAGTGGGAGGAAACATCACGATATACTTATCCAGAGAGGTGTACGACAAGGTTGTGTTCTGTCACCCATAATTTTCAATGTATACTCCGAGGATATTTTCAAGGAAGCCTTGCAAGATTCAGAAGATAGCATAAATATAAATGGAGAATGTTTAAACAATTTTCGATATGCCGACGACATGGTGATATTCGCAGATAATATGGAAAGCTTACAGAGATTAATGGCTAAAATAGCACAAATAAGCGAAATATATGGGTTAACATTGAACATAAATAAAACAAAATATACGGTAATCTCTAAAGATGGGATACCTCCGTGTCAATTAATAATTAAAGACAAACCCATAGAAGGGGTGCATACATATAATTACTTAGCAACCACTTGAAATAGTAATTGGATTACTCCATTGAAATAAAATGCAAAATAAAAAAGCTCGAGCTGCGTTACTCATAAGTCATGACTTGGATATACGTCTGCAAATAAAACTACTGCGTTGTTACATCTTTCCTGTTTTACTATATGGCGCAGAATCATGGACCCTCGATGAAACGACAACAAAAAAAGCTTGAAGCATTCGGAATGTGGCTATATAGGCGTATATTAAGAATCTCCTAGACGCAACATATTACCAATACCACCGTGTTACAAAAGATTAATAAAGAGAGAGAAGTAATAAAAACCATAAACACTAGGAAACTTCAATATTTAGGCCACATAATGAGGATTGGAGAGAGATATCGATTGCTTCAGCTGGTATTGTAGGGCAAAGTATTAGGAAAGAGAGGTCCAGGAAGGAGAAGGATATCGTGGCGAAAAAATTTACCAACATGTTACAATACCACAACAACGGGACTTTTAGAGCCGCGGTAAATAAGGTCCAATTAGCCAGAACGATTGCTAATATCCGTTAACGGATCAGCACTAACAGAAAAATATATTTAATGGTGTAGCTTACCTTTACGATGCTCGTGTTGTTTTTTATATAGCATTCTTCAATTCAATTTCAACATAGTAGCATATTTGTTCTCCTCTTTTTATTTAATAGTTATTTATGGTCGAGTGTGTTACATTACAAAAAATAAACCGCGAGAGACAAGCTGAGCCCTGTAATAACACACGCGTGCCATACAAAATTTTATCCAATTACGTTTTAAATACCATACATTTTGTATTGGCAGCTGTGAAAATTCAAAGTCAAAATGACAAGAGAGTGAGTTAAGTCACGTGTGGGTTCTGACCTATATAATTTAACTGAAATCGGCACAATTATAGCGTCGTAATAAGGTGTCGAATAAACGTTTTTGATTATGCAATAGTAAGTAATGTTTATTACTTCTCGTTATAGAAACGTTCAATTTTTAGTGGGCCTACCTACGGTCATCGCTAAAGTAAAATCGCGGTGGTTCAACGCCTATATCTTTGTCATATTACTAGTACTACGACTAAATCGAAAATCTACTGTGTGTTTCTCTGGAATCAATTTGTATGTCTTATTTTTTAAAAGAAAATAATAGTGAATATATTATTTTTTTTTAATTAAGTGAGATCACTTTGTACTGGTTGCTAGTTAACATTTTCTGTTAAGAATGTCTAAGAATTGAATAAAAATATTCCAAAAGGTAAAATTTGTCACGAAAAACAACTGAACAGGGCTATAGTAACTCCTCATACTAACGAATGATCAGAACACGCAAATTTTAGTTGCAGAATAATCACTTTTGATTGATCAAACGATCATAAAGAACTATATAGCTAGTATACTGAGAAGATGCCAGAAGTACTAAAAGTAGGTGGTGGACCAACTTGGTATTCGTTTTAAGGTTTGGTTAAAATTTAATTGCATTTTACTTAATTTTTGAATATGCTAATAAGCTTTGGCCATTTTTTCGTTATCCAATTACATGTTTTAAAAAATCTCCTCATTTAGACAACTGTAAAAGAACATTTACAGGATTTTTGTAACAGTAATTCATTTACAGGGCTAGATTAGAGTTTCTTGAAGCCATTTAAATATATATTAATTAGAATTGAAAAATATTTCTCCTAAAAAGCACCTTGCATAAAAAACGTAAAAAATATGCAAACATACTACTTTTCGGTAAATAATAAAAAATCTAAAGAAGTAATTAACATTTTATATTATTTTTTCCAATTATAAATCTTTAAAGTCTTCACATACAAAAATTTGAATTTTAATATTAAGTCTTGATAATGTGAAATTTTCAAAAATATTAAAAAAACTTAAAAATTTATTTTTAGCTAAAGTTAAAAAATAGGGGTTTTCTGGCCTTGAGATTGTTCAGTTCGCTAAAAATAACACGCTTTAAAAAAATCTCATTGAAATCTTACTTAGTTTCCGAAAAATAGCTCTTTTCGGATATTGACAATTTCGAAAAGCTCAATTTTCTAAAGAAGTAAAAATCACTAGGTATATGTGATAGGGGCTAAATAGGTTTTTAGACAAGCACAAATTATTGACGTAATTTTTTTTTGAAAAATCGAAAATAAAGTTTTTTCTCATATTATGCCGACTTTTTGGCGGACACTGTATATCTACCTGGCATGACACCGAAAAAATTTCAGACAAATACATGCAGGGTGAGCACCTTAAAAAATAATGTTTTGTTTATTTTTTATTTAACATAGCAATAAATACAAGTAATAATTTGTACATAGCGCAGGTGTTATTCTTACCAAAAATGGGCCCCAATAAATACAGAATAAATGTACGATACAAAAAGGAGCAACAAATTAGTGCGTTACTTAAGATAGCTGCAACGCAGGAATTCGAAGGGTCGGTACTCCGTAGCTCAGGTAGAAATAGCCCGTTCCCTTGCAATATCCTACAAAACGTTGGGACTACATACGCGGTCCGCCTGCCGTTCAAATCCGACCACCGCTAACGTTCTTTTTATTTGAAAATGTATTTAATTTATTAGAAACGTGAAGATATTTTTACTCCTAACTTAATTTGATTTTTTAAATTATTTAGTGTCATAATGTCGACGAGGGAAGTTCTGGGTAAAGCCTTTTACAGATTTTTCCAAAAGATATTACTTGAATGTTTAACGAATGTATCCACTACTTTACGAAAGCACTGTATATATGAAAATATTAGATGCAAGCAACTAGAATTCTATTCGATAATGGTTGTAACAATAATGAATAAATAACAGACAACACTGTGAAAATGCTCAGGTTTTTCTACATTTTGTAAAATAACAAATTCCATTTAAGTTATGGCCTAAGTTAATTAGTTTTCTTCAATATAGAATTGCAAAAAAACGCAATAAAGGTTTCGGAGTTATTTTAATTAGGGTAAAAACAAACTATTTATTATGAATATATAAAACCTAGCGTCATCAATGTGGTCTGGTTGAAATATCCTCAATGATGAATTATAAGAGAACTAATCAACGATGTTAAATGTTTATTTAAAACGGACATTAATTTAAACAATGTAGAGCTGATTACAATTCTAATATATGGCAAGTGTGGAATACAATAATTTATGTTCGACTGCTTCATAAAAGCCTTGTTTATGAAACGGTTTAGAATCTATAAAGTGGCACTTTATTGTACTAGTGCAATAATGATAAGGTAAATTGAACTGACCTGTCACTGTCAAGTAAATGGTACAATACACATAAAATACCACGTTTGACAAATTTGAACATTAATTAGCAACGTTGTTTATAAGTGAAAAATCAGCAATTACTTGTTAGTAACATATTTTCGTATCTTATTGCAGAATAGAAGGAACATTTATAAAATTGATTTTTATTAAATGTTAACAGTTAAAATAGAAAGCTTTGTATGCAACTCGTACTTAACGATACTTTATTGGGTTTATATCTTTATTGACCTTGCTCGCTTCGCTCGCTCTGCCATAAAATAGAGTCCTACATTATATATTTATTACGTAAATAGGTATTACCAGACAGCCCGAAAAATTGTTGTATGGCCGACACCGTAGCAAGACGTGAATGAATTTTGTTTCAAAGAAATTTCAGATTGTGCAATATTGATTGGTTTAATATTTGTTTTCGATTACATTTAGCAGGAAATATTTTTATTAAAAATTAGTTCCATATTCTTTTCGCAATGTAGAAAAATTAGCATACTTTCATTCGAAGAAGGAAAACATAAATATTAACTTAACTAAACTTGGTGGTTTCTTTTTAATATCAATTCTCATACATGAAAAGTAAAATTTGTATTTTTAAAAATGAAGTCATTGAAATAAGCGCATAATTATACGGTTACAATTAAGCGATTTGTTAGAAGGTACTGCAGGTTGGCGCAAATCATCATAGTTACGACATTGAGAAAACCCACATTGAAATAATATGTCAAGGTATGCTAGATAAATATAATTTTTAAAAACCTTTCATGAATATGAAAGTGATAATAAAAAATTCATTTGCGGCTTCAACATTACGATAAATGTATGCCGTATAGTATAATTACTGCTGCAGTTATAGCTGTATTTTGAGACTTTCAAACCCATTTGCTAGGATGGATTACTTGTTTTCTTTAAAAAAATATCGTCGCAACATCAAATTTACTAAGGGATTAAAGATCGGCTTGTTAAATTTCTTGATTGAATAAGCTTTTGAGTATTATTTTCAGCTTCATATTCAACTGATTTACAGATCTATTTCCATGTGCCCGAAACAAAATTATGCATTCAACAAAAACCCGTTAAAAATATTTTGCCTGACTTACTTTCTTATATTTTGAAAATTACATTGGACACATTTCTGACAGTTGCGAGTGAAGAGTAACATAATGTAAAATAGAACGTAAAAGAAAAAATGCGTTTCGAAGCATTGCACAATTCTAACTTACTTCTTATTTAACTTCATGCTTCTAATATAACTCAATAATAACTCGCGCAGGGCTTACATACAAATTAACATTTTTAGTATTCACTCACCATTTTTCTCTAACTGTCCATTAATCTTCGTTGGAGGCGAGTTCTGGGGTTCGTTTTGATCGGATCGACTTCGATTTATCGTTACAGAGGTGTTTGTACTACTATAGCTCGATTTGGAAGTGCTCGATCCTGAAACGACAAACATTTCAACAGCTAGCAACTGATTGTGCATATTTACATAGGTTTTAAGTAGAGCCGTCTGGTTATAAACCCAGTTTTGATATTTAAAAGTTTAAACCAGGGCCGTAGCTACAGGCTTGGGGGCCCCGGGGCAACCAATAATTATGGGGCCCCCACGTTATCTACCCCTTTACCTCTACACCACTTTCATTTAGTAAGCCTTTTTTAATAGGGTTGCTTTTTGGTGTTTTTTTCTGTTACTGTAGAATCTTGCTAACCAGGTGGCTGAGGCGTTAGATTTATACTGCAGCGGTCCCGGTTATTATTATTAATTTAGTGGTAGTCGTCATGGTGTAAAGAATACAAAGTGAAGCGTTCCCGGAGATGCGCAGTCGTTCAGAAAATAGAGGGGAGATATGCACCAATCCCCAATGCGCCTACTCAGGAAATCCATTAGGGCCGCGATCATAGTGTAACCATGGCCGCGATAGTATATTGTTGTTGGCACTGTCAGTCGATATCAAAGTCGAGGTTAGCCGGTTAGGGTTTTCGTCAGTGTGACACAAACTGACGCAAACCTAACCTCGAATGTGACAATACACTTCAGTACTACCATTCGTGCCCTTTGGGGGCGTATTTCTTATTGGTTGAATATGAGGCTCCGCCCACAATGCATCCATTCAGCTGGACGTTACACCTTGTATTCTATGCATCATGGTAGTCGTTAAATCACGCAGAAGGCGCCTATCGCGATGTAAAAACTTCTGCACCAAGCGGAGTACTACCCGTTATACGACATGCAAGCATGCATATAAAACTCGCAAAGTTAGAATATCCTAAGTCTACACAGGTTGAATTTTACTGAAATCAAGATTACATTAAATTCTGTTTCCTAACTTCATTACAAGTAAAGTCATTGATTGAAAGCAAAGCTAGATTTCTGAGCCTTTCCTCCGTTCCGCCTTAGCTATACGGTCACAGAAATTGTCAAGTACTGTACACTTATCAGGATAAAGTGCTCATTTTCTCATGTTTGGTAGTTTGGTTCAATACTCCTTTAAGACAATTTCGTAAAAAAACTTCCTCCGCTTTCGGGGGCCCCCTATATTCGGGGGCCCCGGGGCGCTGCCCCGGCTGCCCCGGTGGTAGCTACGGCCCTGGTTTAAACGTTAGCACATTTCAACGAAATATTTTTAAAATATCTGAATTTACTTCTGCTTAAAATAGTTTTTCATTAGAGGAATTTAAACGATAATTTTCCGTAACTAACAACACGTGATACCAGACTGATTTATAAATACTCTTGTTTGCTTATCAGCAATTATTGTTTTAATTGTTTAGATTTGTGCTAACGTACGAGCATAATGACTACATTTAAATAAGCCATAGTTTATTGTATGTAAAGTCGTGGCATGCAATAACTTTATTTGCTATGCTAAATACTCTAGTATTTTAATTATTACGTATTAATTTCTTATCTCTTGAAGTATTTAAAACATGTTATACTTCCAATTTACCTACAACATGATCTACAGCGCAGTTTGAAATTATAGCAGTTTCAACACGTTCACTGACTGACATCATATCCCCGCCCGTAATGCTATTACGTTTTTCAGGAAGAATATTAAATATTTATTTGCAGTACGAAACAAGTTCTTTTCAAGTCGACGTTTTTAAATTGAAAACTGGGATGTCAAACGAGTTGCGCGCCAGGATTGAAACTCCAAAGTGTATTAAAATTTAACCACTTCTCAAAACGAAATGACTGTTTAATTATGGAGCTCGGAATAAAATTTTCAGGAACAGTGCCGAGGCGCTTATTTAATAGTCTTTTTAGTGCTTCTTATAAAAGCAAACGGCACAAATTATTTTTAATGATTATTTTTTAGAGCGTTTTGTAGTAATTATTTCAATATTATGACAAAGAAGATGCCAAATTAGTGACAGATGTTGACGTATCTTAAAATCTGATGTCTCATGCAATTGTGTTAACTGAATTTGGCTGGTTTCAAATATTATACTGTAAGCGGAATACTAGAAACCAACATATCACATGCAATCAAACATTAGAAATGTTTTTATATTTAGCTAGTAAATACTAGAGCTCAAATTGTACAATGTAGATTTAAAAAGTAGTTGTAGTTATAAAATCATTTAAAATTCTTAACTATAGTTCTCGTAATGAAATGTCAGTTCATGTGATTTCTGACGTCATAATCGTACCACTATAATAACATAAAATTTCTCAAAATACGTAATTTTTTAGTTAAAAATAGGTATTTTTGAAATGTACGGTTGCCTTCCTGACCTGTGTTGCCAAAATTTGGGTTCTTGTTCCTCAATGGCATTTATGTGGTGAACCATTGCATTTCTAATTCTTAAATTTTCCAAACCAGCGCATTTTGTACCTGTATTGAGTTCCTATCGTTTGCACGATGCACTTTTGACCCGCTCTATTTGTTATCGCTGGCCGTTGGAATGGGAGTTCTCTTTTTGAACCGAACATTTCGGGCCCGGGCACTCGTCCTTTTCGCCCCGGCCGACGGGTTTGACGCGGCTGAGGTTTGATGATGTTATTAGTCAAGAGTACGTGCGTTCAACCAATTTTAAAAGAATTTTATTTTCAAGGGCTGACTATAATCAGGTACGATGGTTTTAAAATCAGCTCTTATCCGATAATTTTGGACCTGGAGGCTAGTATCCTGTCCCATTAAAGAACGTTATCTGCCTTCAGCGTCGATGCTGCCAGCAGCAAAACGTTCGACCTTTTTGTCAGCTTCCCCTGGCAAGCCGTTGCATCAGGTGAGGCGTTGATTCAGCTGAATAACCTGCAGTAGCGACCCTTTGACAGCGCGGTCCCTAGGAATTATTGGGCTCCGAAGGTTAGTGATTTCGGTTAATTGTGGACAGTTACACGGGCGGGTTATACCATGAATTCAATTTATTGCAAATCTAATAGCTCATTAAATCAGTACAGTTAATTAAATTTAGCACCTCTTGTGAAAGAAGCACCCACATTTTTTGCTTTCAACAGCCTAGACAGAAAGGTTTTTTTAAGTGACAGCGATATGCATATCACTCGATTTCCATTGCAATTACAATTAATTTAACGACCCATCAAAGGGGTTATTTGTATTAATACGTGTAGCCACCTTCATTTAGCTGGCGTGTATTTTAGCAAATTTCTGAATACACTACAAATTACATAAATTACCTTTGTTGACTACGACACTGATTTTAATATTTATACTGCCTTACTTTTGACCACCATCGTTTTAATTTTTTTTAAATATTTAATAAACCTTATTAAACAGTAGTTGGTTGATTATTATCGGAATCATCTTATGATTCCTGGCGCCCATTTTTTTGTTTTGAAGCATTTTTAGGGTTGTACAGTTGATAAGAATCTACGTTCCAATGCCGCCGAAATTGAGCTAGTTCGGCCTACGCGGTAAGTGTCGGGAAATTCTGGTATTTGCTGTGTAGTAAGCGCAGCAAGCAGGTTGATCTGCGGTCTTTTGCTATCACCGTTAATTATTTTAATTAATTAATTGCAGGTCAGCTTCTTTGTTGTGTCGGTGGACATGGACGTTTGTTTGACTTTTTTTAGTGTCAGACGCATCAATTTAGAAGTAATTTTGTAATAAATATATTTCTATTTCACGTCTAAGTATGTTGCCTACTTGTTTAAATACGCCGTAATAAAATTATATTACGTTTCCAATATACATGAGGGTACCGTAACCTAGAATTAACAAAAATAACTTCTTTGTCATAACATTGTAATTAATTGACAACATTATATATTTCTCTTGCTTTCAAAAATTATATAACAAATTTTCCAAAAGTCTGGAAGACGTATCTTCGTTTAATTGTTATTAATGTATTAACTGCGAAGTAGTATTTGTTCATAAATTAGACATCCATACTGCCATTTTATGGTGTAACACTAAAAGGTCGAGAATGATAAAATTAACACAAAATCAAATACTTTCTGTTCTGATGATAAATTTAGAAGAGGTGTATTCTACAGTTGTTGGGATATAGGTTATGGTCCAATTCAGGAATATATCCTAATTGCCAGTATCATTATCGCAGAGACGTTTTTCTCCGTTTGGTACCTATATACCGGTGTTGTTGCTAATAGAATTCATAATAAATAGCACATCATGTTAAGCACCAGTTAAGGAGTAAGTAAAAGCGTTTCAATAACAATTCGCAATATTTATTCCTCCTTAGCTTTAAAATAATAGTTCCAGTGATTGAAGTTCTGTTTTTTATTGTACTAGGTTCTCTGCTTTTCGTTACTTCGTTGAATACCCCCCCCCCCCCGTCAACCTGAAGATTCGATTAGGGGAATTGCTCCGTATTTTATTTTCATATTGAACATTAAGGCCATGTTGATTTTACTACGGATGTTGACAACAAAATTTTAATACAGTGGTTTTCCTTTGCTTTTTGCACCCTTATGCCGTAGACTAATTTCGTGGTTGATCCGGCTTCGAGTTCAATTTCTCAGCATCAAGGCAAAAGTGTCCTTGCTCTTTCCGTTTCGTCCACTTGTAGTTGTTGGTCTTGCAAGAGGAAACTAAAATTATTAGTACTCATGCTAGTTTTGGCTCACCAAGGATATTACATTTCTCCGCTACCATTCGCTATCCGCCACCTAGGGAGGGGGTGGGGGGGGGGGACGAGCAGGCTCTCACGATCATTGATAAAAACGTTATCAAATCCGCCAAAACATATCCTCAAGCGGATATTGCTTAAATAAAATTAGGAATACAGACGAAAAAGCTTAGCGTACCTAAGTCTAAAGAAACGAGAGACAGGTACGCTACAGGAAAAATTGCAATCTATGAAAGACGAATTAAAAGACGCTGTAGAAAAGACGTTGAAGGCGAATACTAGAGTAAAGAACAAAGAATGGGTAACAGTAGAAACAAAAACGAACGTCAGTATAAACACATACAAAACACAATTAAAAAAGTGAGAAAATTGAACTTGAAAATACAACACAATATGTTTAAATCTACATAAAAAATTAAAGAAGTTGTAGGATTATGGAAAAAAGGCATAGGAATTATAACGGCTATAGGTGGCAAGGCTATAATCGACATAGAAGAAAAGTTAAATAGGCGAAAAGAATGCTGACATATGCCCCCTTCAGGTATTTCCATTCATCTCTGTTTTGGATGTTTTGATACTAGTTCCCTGCTGTTCTTCATATATCGTCTTTTCAACGGGACGATAGTCTTCCTCTGTTTCGACTGGAGTCTCTGGGCGACCTTCTATCTTTTTTTCGGGCTACATGTTCAGCTCATGTTCATTTTAACTTTGCTCTTCTTTGTAATATGACACATACTCCAGTGTACCTCCTTATGATTTCATTTCTAACTCTGTCTTGCAGTTTCATTCACTAAAATCGACCTCTTCATTGCTACTTGCGTAGATTTCAACGCAATCCTATCATTTTGTGGGTTTCACAGGTTTGGTTGTCTGAAATTTGCACCTTGTGGACCAGATGTATATAACTTCCACTTATCTGTTTTTTTTTCTATATATTTTATCTCTATAGTACTTATTTTGATTTTTTAAAGTTTATTCGAGAACCAACCTTTTTTTATTCCGTTTATTACTGTAATAATACTCCTCTAGCTTCACCAATCTTTTCCGCTATTAAAACAATGTCATCGGCAGGTTGAAGGTGATTTAACTTTGAATTCTAGGTGAGAGTTTTTTAAAGATGTATTCTAAGTACAGTTGTTTTCACATACCGAAAATATGAAGGGGATGAAATTGAACATTTCGTCACTGTTATGATTGACTGTCAAAGGAATATAAACTGATTAGTGAAGCAATTTTTATGATAATATGTACAATACAATAATATCATTAGGGTTCGAACTATCAAAGTCAAATTACTGAACAGTTGTAAATTTAAGAATATAAAATCTTGGAAAAAGTAATACCCTTGTCATAGTAATAAGGTATCTCAATTTCTCCTATTTAGTTGCCAACAACTGTAGCACCGTAATGAACAATTTTGGTGAAATGTTGTCACTCTGACGTACACGCGTTTTAATATGTGCTATAGAATATTAATCAATAAATTAATTTATATTTCTGGATTGATGAACGATACGACAGTCTTTTAAAGCTGCAAGTATTGCCCAGACTTTCACATAATCAAATATTTTTTCAATGGATAGAAAAGTGCATTTCTTAATCAGCACTTATTGGACAGTAGCTGGTCGTTTGTTCTGTATGGTCATGGCAAGTCACAATTGCGAAAAGAGATATACAGAAGGCTATAGAGCAACTTAAAAACGGAAAAGCAATGGGTCCAAATGAGATACCAGGGTAATTTCTAAAGTTTAGTAAAATATGAGTTTGAATTTGCAATAGATTTTCCAATGCAATATATGGTACAGGAACAATCCCACATGAATGGATACTAGCAACATTTGTATCAATCCCTAAAAAGAGTAGCTCAAAGAAATCTGAAGAACACAGAACAATTGCTTTAAGGAGCCACATTTTCAGAATCTTTTTAACCTATTAGCGATGAACGTATTTACAAGAAGCTAGAAGAAAGATAGGTGCCACGCAATTTGATTTTAGAAGCGGATTCGGTACGAGAGAAGCACCATTTAGTTTGCAAGCATCCATAGAGAGATGTGATATTGATTGTGATGTATTCGTATACTTTGTAAATTACGAAAGAGCATTCGCCAAAGTCCAATATGAAACTCTAGTAGAAACGCACAAATCTTCATTTATCGACAATAAAGATATACGAATCGTTGCAAACCTATACTGGAAACAAATAGCGACGATAGGAATAGAAAATAAAATGTCACTGAAATTCAGATTAGGAAGGGAGTATGTCAAGCCTGTGTGCTGGTCCGGTTACCCTGTTTTTACTTTTTAGAGAAGGCTTAGATGAAACAGAACACGAAATAGTTATCAATGGTAGAAACATTAATTATGTACGTTATGCTGATGATACGGTAGATAATAGCAGAGAATGAAGAAGGGCTACAAAGAATAATTCGAGTAATAAATACCAGCGTAAGATATCGCATGACACTTAATCTAATTAAAACAAAAATAATATTAGCAGTAAGAGTTCAAACATAGAGGCTTGAATTAACGTATATAGTAAAACACTACGAAGAGTGTCAACAATTTGTATTCTAGGATGCATATTAAATAATGAAATGCCTATAATAAATTCAAAAACTTCTTGTACAACTTAAAACTAAGTCTACAACTCAGAATACGTCTTTTTAGATGTTATGTCTTCTCTTTCCTTTTGTATGGAGTAGAACATGGACGATAAGGGATGCATAAAACAGTTCTTCAACGCTTTCCAACTGTGGTGCTACAAGCGGATGCTGGGAATCTCCTGGGTTTATCACACAGCAAAGGATTTCGACAACGTATGGGAAAGAACAAATAAATAGCAAAAGCATCCAAAGTAAGAAAGTTTAAATACTCGAAATTAAGAGTACAATCCACTACAATACTACTACAATCTGGAAAAAGACAAATATGGTAAAAAACTTTAAACAATGACCCGGTGTGTCATCCATCGATTTGTTACGAGCAACCGTAGAGATAATTAGATAGGCCAGAATGATATTCAAAGTAATCTGAGGAGATGACACGACAAGAAGAAGATGTATTTCCACCAATTTCAAAATTGTAGATACGTTGTGTAAATAATCCATGCATAAAACTGCAAACTTTAACTTGTAAGTCTTTACTTATTACTTGCTATAAACTGCTGATATCCATATATGTGGATCTTCATATACTTACTTTTATTTTTATTTTGACTTTCTTGCTAAGAGGTATAATAAGGAATAAAATTAAAATAAGGATATACTATGCTTATGTGGAATAATTTGACATTTTTCGAAATGTTACTATGGGTACATGTGGAAAAATTCTGTTGAACACTGTGATAAACTTACTAAGAATCAGAAAGTGAATCTGAATTACATTCATCAGGTGACAATATAATGCACTGCTACATTGATGAGGAAGATGGAATGCTAAGTTGAATGGATGTGGTCGGTGGTGCGAAAAATTCGAATTTCTGTTGTAAATTAATAATAAGCCCGTCATTTTGACAATGTAATTTTTGAGTATTGCAAGACCTGTCTGCTGTACTCTGTTAAAAATAGACATAATTATGAACAATCATGATGCGTAATTGTCTTACTTTTTTTATTCTATATTTTCTAATTTGTAAAGTATGAAAAATGAAGTATTCTTTCTTTAGGTTTACAATTAAATAAGTAATATTATTTAGGCAGATAGTTAAGTGCAGACTGATAAGGATTAAATGGTCAAGGTCATGCCACTGCAAAAATATAAAAACAAGGTTTTTCTTAGTACAAATGTTCTAGAAGATAAAGAATACTTTTCTAAAAGCAAAGAGCCAGTATGTTTGTTACAAAGAGAAACCGTTTGTGTTTATAATTGCTGACGCTTTCACTATCTAAGGGTTATAGTGAATTCCTACCCAGTTCTACTGTGAAGTACAATAAAGTTATAGTTTGGTCTATCAGAGGTTCAGTTTTAATATACTGAGAAGCTTAAGAGCAAGTAACCTCAAAGATATTTAATATGCAAAAATTAAAATAGCCGGTAATTAGATGTATCAAAATCTAAACTATATTGATCCCCCAACTGTACCTGGCATCTGGGACCAGCCTTAAGGCTTAGGGATTTTCTAGCTGTTTGAACTTGGCTTAGAATGCTAGTGTCAAATGACTGAGACTGACAGAGTATTGTGACAAGGTTGCTTTGATATTAAATAAATCTATTGCCATATTTAAAAAGGGTAAAACAGACTGTCCCAGATACCTTTGCATACAATGGTATATATAATATTAATACAAGAAGAGGTGTTGGATGTCTAGACGTGGACAACTGCCAATATTTTATTAGTTTTATCGTTTTATAGGAAACATACAAATACAACATTAAAATAACTGCAGTTCTATGTTGTTCAGCAAGTCCAATAGTGTTCCTATAAAACTCGAAGAGGTTATACAAATCACACGTTTGCAATTTACTTACGATAAAATAAATTTATTCATCTAATATTATAATATGGATATCAAAATGCTCATAGACACAAATATATCCCTGTTTTTATGGCCCTATTCAAGATTTCAATATCCTGCAGGAGATTTTCTGGCGTATCCTAAAAATTTGAATTGATTTGGTGTTGTAAGCGCAGGGTGCAATATAAATATATCAACGTCAGACCTATCCATAAGGCATAAATCAGCTGAATCGTTTACTTACGTTCAATTGACTCCGAATGGGTTTCCTGCTGCACGGTCTTGTACTGTCGCCGTTTGGGGGAACCACTGCAGTCCCTGGAAAACGATAGCCCAAATGAAAACCACAATATTTTTCGAGCTGCTGCCTTAACAAATTGCCGTATGAGTTTAACACTTTCTCATCAATCTGGTGTATCGATGCACGTGAACACAATGACCAAGCTGCTGGTCACGTTGTATTATCGGAGCGAGTCTACGGAATTCCGCATGGAAGGTTTAGGGTCACTCCAAACTAAATGACATTACAGGGCGAGGCTCGCTCGCAAATAGCTTACCGTTCGGAACGCGTCAAGCCATGGTTACATGAAGTTGCATTAATTACTCAACTACTCATAAAAATAAAAATAAATACAAATACTACTAATTAGAGAGCTGACACATTTTTGACAAATTATAATAGTGATTTAATATTAGTTAAATAAATAGTTGGGTAGCATCGATCAGATAGAGTAGTGCCTTTATAAATATAGTTATATAGCACATTAATATATTAATTCACTCATTTTAGAAAGTACAGTATGATTTTGCAGTTTATGTTTTATAAAGCACCTACATTTATCATGATGTCGCCATGATGAACGATCGCCTGACTTTAAACCAAATATTTAATAGTGGATAATACCACAGTACATACAAAATGCAACTGAGTAGAAAGTTTTGTAACAAAAATTTATGCAAATCAAGCCGGATGTGACTACCGCTTTTTGGAATGGCTAATATAATAGGGAACTGCAGAGACATCATCGAAAAGATTGAAAACCACTTGACCACGCAACCCACGTTGTCAATAACGTTTAGAAAAATGAAATGTGCCAGTAGCAGTGGCGTGCCACATATTAAAGAATTAACATATTACAGGAAGCTACTTATTTACCCAAAATAGTTAAAATCAAAGTGCCATAAGTTAAAAAATCACTATAACTTAAGAATTCAAACCTACATCACGAACGTCAATGCTTAAAAATGTCAAAACGCTGCTTGAATGCAATATTAATAGCTCCCCAAAATTATTTAACAAATTTGTACTATCGATGCTAAGGTTTTAGTATGTTGGGTTTACTAATACAAAGCTTGAGTATTTTAAAACATTTGATATTCTTCTTCTTAGTAGATGCCTCACCAGTGAGGCGCCATGACACCGTCCGTCTTATATATACCGTATTGTACTGCACCACCTAGTTGGTTCTATTCACTGTTTCGTAAGGTGTCTGGTGTAACGTAAGACTAGTAGCTTGATTTATCTGGTCTGCCTAACTCATTCAAGAGCTGCCTCGACGTCGTTGAACTTTAATAATTGGTCGAATGTGCCGTACGCACTGAGAATAGACTAGCATTCAAATAAAAAAGTTAGGTTACTTTAACATGTCAAATTTGTTATTTCGCTAGAGAATACCATGCATAACGAAATATACATCAAAATGTGGAAACGTAGATAGAATCAATAAATATACGTCAATAATGAAGATTTACAGAAAAGTACAACTTTTTGTTAAACCTAGTTTCTGTAGGTTCTTGGTTCACGTATTTAAAATATTAATACAAAATCAAACTTACAATTAGAAAATTATAACATATAGAAAAAAATATAATTATGTAATTAGTTATTTCTATACAACTTTCTGTAAATAAAAATTAAAGATACTTTTTAACATTTATTTATGTCCTAAGCGAAATATTTTAGGGCTGTCCTTCGGCTCGGTTCCTCAATTCCAGCTTGGAACTACGCCTTGTTTAAACTGGTAAAATCACATTATCATAATAATAACGAGCAAAAGTTGTATGTACTTTAATAATATTAAAATTTAAATCATGGCTTTTACACAGCATGAAATATGAAACACTCTCTTCCATATTACAGAAGATTTCGTAAGTCGTACGGCCTACCGTGCAGTTTGGCAACAATTAAATTGAGATAAAGTGAAATAAAATATATAAATTAAAATAAATGTTGAAACTTGAAGTAGAATGACTCTGAATAGATGAAAACGATTCTTTTATAAATTAGACCACTTTTTTCCACTATTTTATATAAGAAACTGCACGATAGCAACTACTTTTACATCTAGAAGGTATTATAGATAAAGTATCCGTTCAAGTGATACTTGATACACATTCTAGATTTTGTAATAAGCGCAGGCACTGCATCAAGAAGACCGATTAAAGAATTTGAGTTTCAATAAATTATTCTATTTCTAGTAATAGAAATCCGTACGACAAGAAATTATACGGGGTATATGGTAACTACACTACTAAACTTGATGGATGTATTGTATAGTTGAAAATAAGAAAAAATCATATATAAATATGTGTCCTGAAATGCTTCATTGCGAAGATACAGCGACTGAAAGAGGGTAAATGTCCGACAGTGTTTGCACAAAAATTGCTTCATCAGACAGTAAACCAGTTGACAGTAACCAAGACTTGTTATTAGTGATTTTAGTTGTAGTGTACCAGTACTCCTTGCAATGGGATACCCGGCGATGTTTACTAAGAGCATCTTTCTCGTACATTTTTGTATGTTGACAAAAATTGACCAAACTATTGAAGATCAATTAAAATATTAGAAAAAATTACTCTACCCACTCAGATGAAGCATTCCCGGTTTCAAAATTTTGATAAAATTTGGAGAACCTGTATACTTCCTATATTAGCATCTTCATTGCCTCTTAGCATTAATATTGTCGATGATATCGCTAAAAGAATTATATTATTTTACCCTTCTGTGGTTGTAGTATCTTTATAACGAAGCATTTTCGGACATATGTTTATAATAGTTATTTTCTTAGTTTTAACTATAAAATATATCAACCAAGTTCGGTGGTGCATTTACCATATTACATCCTGGATATTTGATTAGAAATTATACTGTACATACTAGTTTTGGGCAACATTATAGCAATCACTAAAAATTGAATCACGCTCAAAGCTAGAAATGAAGAACTTGTAGCGATGAGGTTTAGATTTAAAAGTATGAAAAACGATTATATATCGGTGATTTTTCATATGGGGTTACTTTTTGGGTCTATAGTTCTGTTTTTGGTGTGAAGTAAAGGTATTGACATATGCTAGTAGAAAATGCCGAGTGACATCGGCCACACATTGAGCATTTTTAGATATTCAATATGGCGTCCAAATGTGGTCAGCATTTTTGATATTCTAATATTATTGTTATGCCGCTTGGAAACTACTTCATTTTAGTGTGTAAGTATTGGAGTCACAACGTATGTGTTAAGGTAGGCACCGAAACTCAAATATACAGTAAATATTTACATCAAGTGCTTGTTGGATGGGTTAAAACAATAATCGTAGACATAGGTTGTTTCTTCTTCTTCTGCTTCTTCTTCTTTCTCTTCTTCTTTCTCTTTTCCTTGTGCCCTTGCGAGCGTCGGAATTTAAGGTTCGTCTTCTTTTAGCCATTTCTTCCATCTCACTCTATCTCTTGCTAATATTTCCCTTTCTTGCATTGTTTTTCCTTTTCGTTTTCCTATCTCTGCTATTTCTTGGTTCCATGTCTTTCGTGGTCTGCCCTTTCTTCGTTGTTCATCACTTCTCATTTCTAGCATTTTCCGTGGCAGTCTATTCGGGTTAATTCTAGTTAGGTGTCTATACTATTGCAATAGTTCAAATGCCAAGTCAGTGAGAATGTTAAAGAGCTCACTTTTGCTTGTTACTTCAAACCATGTAACTGGTTTTTTTAAATACTTCTTCAACTAGTAGAATAGGGCTCGACCATTCTGTGTGGTTTTTGCCAACACATTTTTGGTACACCAGCAAAAATATGACTTTAAACTTCTATGAAGCCACTTCTTCCAATAAAGTATCTATTCAGACAACAAAAGACATAGGACTGTGTATATTATCACGTTTACGAATTATATTCGGAAATAACATGGATATGCCCACTTTATATGAAATGCAACGCGATATAACTGTAGATCAAAAGTGAGTACAACAAACTCCTGACCAGTTTTATGCACAAGCTATTGGCTTCGACGCAGATCAGTTCATGTCAATCAGGGGAAGGTGTGTCTAGTTTTGTTCTTAACTGCATGTCTTTGTTTCCGGCATAAGGCGGCGTTGTATCCATTGACTTCAATACATTTTGGGTTGGTAGTTAGATCTTTCATAAACTCAAAATTAAATTTATTCGATCTTTATTGCCTTATAATAAAGAAGTTTTAGGGTAATACCGACTTCTGTGCTTCCTTTGGGGGCATGTTTGCTTTGTTTGGCCCATTATATGTGTGAACTGGAACATCATACTTAATATCCACTTGAATGTTTCGTAATTGTTATCGTTTTAGTTCACTGAACCTTGTTGATTGCCTAGAGCAATTTGCAGATTCGCTGGCAAATTATTGACCATGCACCTAACGTCACTACCAATCAAAACTGCAGGCAGTGAATTAATTGTTTAGATTTTTAGATGTTCTAGTTAGCAAGGTGATTTACATCTTTTTGGAAGGATGTGTACTTCTTTTATTATTTCCCTGCTCACGGTTGAAATGTAATTTTCAACGGTAAGGGCGAGGGTGACACATACTTACCGATAATATTGCACACGCCAAGGGTCGAGTGCTGGTTGCAATGAAAACTGTCCCGAGGCTTGCCCGAGGGCAGTTTTCTAAGGGCAACCAGCACGATGACTCTTGGCACGGGCAAAATTATATGTAAGTGTGTTGCCCGCGTTTATATTTTGGTGATTATTACGCGAAACCCGTATACGAATTATGCTTTAAAATTGATCTAACAATGCCAAAAAACTCAAATTGCGTGTTTCTTGCATTACGATTTCTAATTATGACACCATCCACGGAGTCAATAATCATCCCTAGGGCGCTTATCGCTTGGTAAGCAGCCCACAGGCGCTTATCAGGTAATCAGTTTGGGATTGGTCGATTTTCAAAAAATGCATGGTGTTCATTGGCTGATATCACTCATGTGACAGTTGTGTGTAATAATCAATATCATTCTCATCATTGTCCACAACTTTTACAAGTTGTTGCTTCAAGGGTTGAAAAAGTGGTCTGTAGTTGTGTTTTTGGCGTCATATGAAACGTATTGATGTCTGTTAACTGAATATTCATTATTCCTTCGGTATTTTGTATTTTATTATGACAGCTTCAATTTTTTGTGCTACATTTAATTATCAACAAAAATGCTTTTGTTGATCATGAATTTTTTGATAAATATCTATGTATGTATGTATGTATTGTCGGGAACCTCATTTTATCTTGCGTTGTAGAGGCTGGTGCTTTATACACTTACGTCTGGCGGTACAATGCTCAGCTTGCCCCGGATTCGGGTTACAAAGCCTTTTGTGCTTGCGCAGCAACCATTGTATGAGGTGTGTGGTGATGTGTTGACCTTGTTACTCTAACTCCTATGTCTGTGGTTATGAGTAGAGCACAGGCCCAACTGTGAATTGTCTCAAGGAGCCCGATTCCAAGACTGCAGAAAAATTCCGACCCGCACAGGATTTGAACCGCTTGCTTAATGCAAGCCTAGCGGTTTCCCAACTGCGCTACCTGGCGTCTTCTGATAAATATCTAAAAGTTTTTATTTCTTTTCGATCCCGGTGATATGTTACTTAGAGAAGCCATGGGGGACAAATGCTTGTTTAGTTGGAAATACAATTGTAATAAAAAGCATGAAAGGCTGACTGAAAATGGATAGAATAGAATATTATCAAATGCAGTAAAGCGTAAAATGATGAACTTTACATTGAGCCAGAAGAAAAATCAGTTTGAACTAGTAAATTAACTCTAAAATGCCATAAAAGTTGTTTTTCGATATATACATCAAACCACACCACAAAAAACGCATTAAGAAGAAGTAAAATTAGGATCTATATAAAGATCCGGAAGCATAGAAAGTAAATCATTCTCTTTCATATCGTGTAGCTTGGAAGATGAAAAGAATCTATCACATCGTGCCCACGTTTGTAAAAGTCCTTCAAAGATACCTGACATATATTTTAAGTGTGTGATGTGCGAAAAGATAAATAGACCTCTGGTGCACGGGTATATATTATGAGATCATTGCGAGACTTTCATGATGCCGAAGCAAGGTACCACTACAATATGTTTTTATAACAAGACTAAAAAGCAGAGGAAATTAATGTGATGTGGCATTAAATTTTGTATTAAATAAAATTAAAACTAATATTTCAATAATGTGGACGCATAGCTGGGCAAATTACTTTTGAAAAGTAATTAATTGTCAATTACCGCCCGATGAAGTAATTGAATTACCGGAGATCTCAATTACTCAAATGAAAAAGTAATTGAATGACTATTTAGTATTTACTTAGTAATTGTAATTGCACAACATACATTACTTTTTCAATTACTTTCAATAGAAATTGTCGTTATTTGTATTTAGTAGTATTTAGATAGCCCTATGCTAAACAATTGCTATTAACCAATATTGTCTAATCAAACTAATTGTCAATTATTATGGGAAAAATAATTACCTTTATAACGTTCTGTACTCTGTAAGCTGAACTTACCGCAGATACATTTTTCGCTTCTTTCACAATAACTCTTAGCAAAGTATACTGCTACACCCTACACAGCCTATACTACACACGACACAACACATGTGTATCCCACCTACAAACATAGGTACGTATCTGCAGCAAATATTTTCTTCTTTACTGGTACATACGTCGTTGGAATAATAAATTTTGCACAAAACTAACTGTTATCTTATTAGTCATATGCAGCCTAATGGTATTTTACCTATTTTTTGCGTTTTGCTGATTTAATACCCAACGTAGTAATTGAATTACCAGAAAGTAATTCAATTACCGCTAGTAATTTCAATTAGCACAAGTAATTTAAATAATTGTAAAGTAATTTAGATACTTTAGATTACCTAATTTAATTATCCAAAAGTAATTGGTTAATCGAGTGTAATAATTAATTACTTTCAAAAAGTAATTGTAAAGCACTTTTTAGCAGATTATAAAGGTATAATGGAGCTTTACTAAAAACTCGCCGACCACAATTATTCCTTGCTCGCCAAAGCTTTTATAGTGATAGTGTGTTTTTAAATACTAGAGAATGTAGAATCTTTTCTAAACTTTGAATACTTGTGATAGTTTCAAAAATATATAGGTACTACATATTTAAAACGTGAAGCGTTTTCTTTCGACATTTATTTTTAGACTTCCACCGAGCCGATTTCGATAATTCTTTTTTTTTAAATGACAGCTGTCACCGTGTAGATGTGCACAAAAGTCCTAAATTGCAAATAACTGCATAGCTTTTAGAGAAAACCAAAATATTGTAGCGCGTAAGTGACGTAGCTTTGGAGCGACGTAGCAGTGGAACAAGTAAACTTTCGAAATCGGCCCGCGGTGTTCTGCTGATTTTTGCAATGGACCACTGTACCTGCTCGAATTTGTTTGGGTAAAATACACCCTCTGAATGAGATAGAATACAGTTTATGGGCAGTGTATGCGTTAGACAGAAATAGACATATGCGATTAACATCTAGCATCCGCAGAATCAAGGTGTTTTGATTTCAGAAAACACTGAATCCTAGGATACTAGATTTTAAATCATATATGTCTATTTCTGTCTAACGCATACCAAGCCTATAAACTGCATTCTAACTCATTTGACTGCCTATGTTCACATTATCCACCACCAATCTGTAAATTGAATACCTGATATTTCATTACCTTTTTGTTTTTGGAGAAGATAGTTTCCTGTACTCCTAGAATATGCCATGATAATTAATAAATCGCACACGGACAAACTCTGGATAAAGTAGGAATATATACTGCTC